>JARBWK010000003.1:99532648-99712648 GCA_030556195.1 Anolis apletophallus
TTAAAAAAGAAACAGTTTAACATAAAATTTTAAAAATTTTTAAAAATATTTTTGCAGCGGGGGAGGGGCGGGCGGGTACAGGGAGGAGGAGCAGGCCCCTCCTCCTCCTTCCCTCCCCCACTGCCTCCTGCTCCTCTCGCATTCCCCTCCCGATCTCAGCCACAAACATAAACAAACCCCCAGAAAGCTTCCTCAAACTCCTCTCCCTGTCCTCTCCTGACCCCAGCCACAAACATAAACAACAAACTCCTCTAGAAAGCTCCCCAAACTCCTCCCTGTCCCCTCCGATCTCAGCCACAAACATAAAACAACCCCAGAAAGCTTCCCCAAACACCTCCTTTCCCTCCCGATCTCAGCCACAAACATAAACAACTCCCAGAAAGCTTCCCAAACACTCTCCTTCCCCTCCCGATCTCAGCCACAAACATAAACAAACTCCCCAGAAAGCGCCCTGCTCTCCCATATAAACATATACATATACACACAAACATCAGCACACATACACACAAAAATCAGCACACATATACACAATATACATAAAGACAAGGCATACTACAATAATATATACATGCACATATTCATAGAACACACATATTATTATACATAAACATCAGTATACCACACACATACACACATATACATGAAGACATGCACATACCCATATACATGCCATAAACATAATAACACACACATACATTATACACATATACACACACATACACATATACATAAAGACATGCACACATACACACATATATACATGCACATATACATAAGAACACACACACAACATATACATACACACATATACACACACATACATAAAGACATGCACACATACACTCATATATACATGCACATATACATAAGAACACACACATACATACATACACATACACATATACATACACACACATCAGCACAGACATACACAAACATATACATGTGGTGGGCTGTATATTTGAGCCGTGAGAGGGGCCAGCCAGTGTGAAGCCGGGGGAGGAGCAGGGGCGGGCTGAGGCTGGGGAGGAGCCAGGGGCGGAGGCAGACCCTTAGGCCCCCCCAGGTGATCAGTGACCGGAATTCCGGCCCCTGGTCTAGTAGAAGTTGGACAGCCCTGGCTTAGGTAAACAATGACTGAGCTAGGCTGACAGTTGGCAGCTCACGCCAACCCGGGGCTTCGAACTTGGAACCTTTTGGTTGATAGATCTTATAATTGCTGATGATTTACCAGCTGTGCTAAACCTCCTGCCCTAGATCATTAGAGCAGGTTTGTGGATAGAAAATCACTTTAGTAGGTATGAGGGTGAGGAATGAAAATGGTGTCTAGGTTGACTTGGGAGCAGCTGAAGGACAGGTAGTATACCTCTGTGGGTGGAAAAGGGTGGCAAAGACCAACCTGTGAACATTTGTGCTTGTATACAACACAGAGCTATTTCCAACTTGTTATTTCATTACGGTGAATTATATGCTCTTTGCTGGGTTATTATTCTGAAGTCAGTGTTGAAATGTGTACAGTCAGTGCTAGAGACAGGTGGGAATATCAGATGTGGGATGCATTAAGAACAGATTTCTTTGTTTCTATTGACCTGGTCACATTCACAAACCCCAGTGTTGTCTTTTAGCCTTTAAAAATATTTACTGAAATGTTTGTGTGTGTCTCTGTGTGTGTATACGAGAGAGGGGGGAGGGGGAGAAGAGAGTGCAAGCCTACAGTATGCAGTGTTCTAGTTGTTATATCACAAAATATGATATTGTAGAGCTGCAAAATTACAATACTTTGAACTTTGTGGCACAGGAAAAAAGTGAATGAGGGAAGAAATGACAGGTGTATAAATGATACTATGTATGACTCGGGAGAAAGCAGAAACAGAAGATTTTCTTTTATCTTATAACTTTAGAGCCCAGGGGTGTCCTATTGTGGGAAAATTCAGAGCCAGATACACACAGCTTATATGCTATGGAGTTCCGTTAAGGACCTTATCACATTAGGATATACTCCGTTTCTGAGACTCTTTGAATGCAATTCCGAATAGGTCCTATCACATGATCTTTGTTCTATTCAGTCAGTAATCTGTTGGAATCTATCTGCAAAATGTTGCAGAAAATGAATAACTGCACACGAGATTCTAATTGTGTTTTTTAAATTTAATACAATTCTGAGCCATTTTTAACCTGATTGTAAAATCAGTATGCAGTACATCAGCTAACATCTCGCAAGAATGGTAGTTCAAGACTTCCTACATAATTGTGCAATATTAGAAGAAGAAGAAAGTGATGTAGGAATAGATTGGAAAGAGTCAGCCTTCCATGGTGTGATGAGTCAAAGCCTAGTATTTTCAAAACATAAGAATCGGGTATGAATAGTTCAGTATGCATCCCATCTAAACACAGTATGTATCCAGTGCTAAATATGGGCTGCATATTTATATAAACACAGTGTATCCCAGTGCAATAAGGTCCTTATTCATGTCACGATGCACGGACCTGACCGGCCCCTTAATCACACACACAGAGACGGACTGAAGGCTAACTACTTTATTGAATATAGTAACAGTTCAAAAGGAATATTGTCCATAAAAATAGCAAAAGCAAATCCAAGGCTGTAAGCAATCAATTGTCCAAAAGCAGCTTGATGATTAATCCAAAGGCTTAGCAAGGCTCCACGCAGCAATGCGGATTCAGGATACAAACAAGGTACAAGGAACAAGGCAAGACTTGATGACCACTAGCCAGCTTAGCTCCGTGATCCCACTTCGCTACACATCTACTCAGAAGAGACGTGGCCGAAGCACTGGGGATTCGTTCCCACGGATGCTATACGTAATCTTTCGGCCGAGGTCCCGACGCTCTAGACCTTGTCGTCTCCAATCTTTGCTGACGGACCTCGGCCTGTCTAGGCTGCGGTGCCATCCCCTTCTCCTGGACTCAATGCTACTTCTCCTATCAAAGGTTCGACCTTGTCTCTCAGCAGCTGGGTCCCTATCTCCATGAGAGCTCTCCTCCCTAGAATCTTCCCAGCCGCTTTCTTCCATGTTTTCACTTAAAAACTCCTGCGATCCTCTCCCACCCGGGTGTTCATAACTTTCGCTATCACTAGATTCCATTTGCACTTGGTTATCATCTATGTCTTCATAGGGGTCAGGCCAACCTTCATCCCAAGCCAAACTTTCGGTGGGAGAAGGGGGCCCAGTGAGGGGAAACGTACCTTCAGGTAACCCTTCCAAATCCTCTTCAGAATCTATCTCTGCTGGTGCAGGCCCTAATGCTAATGGAACTCCCGGTGCTGTTCCCTGGCCCCCAGGCACAAACGAGAACTGCTGTGCTACAATTCATGATGCTGAGATTTCTTCCCCAACCCCTACTTAAACTCAACCTCTTCACTATACAGTCCTGGTGCCTGGATGCTGTCTCCAGCATAAGAAAGCATATATTTGTATATCTGTTGAGGCAGAGCAATGGTAACAGAAGGCTGGTGCCCATATCTTTTCCTTATGGTTGGTTGATAACTGTACAAAACAGAATGGATAGGCCTTTTAATGATCTGGTAGGTCTTTTCTATCAGCACACAGAAGATCATTTATATTCTTCATATTTTACATCTGGCATTGTTTTCCTTTAGTTCGCTCTATATATTGTGTAGATAGTTTTGCAAAGAGTCCGTACCAAGATTTGATATCATCAATATTATGCTTGTACCTATATTTTAAGAATGGCATGGGGAGATTGTACACCCAGTTGAGAAACTCATAGAACAAATACATTTAATTAAGAGCAGAATAAAACTTGCCTGGATGTACTCAGTGTCAGTTTGAATGTACATTAATTTAGATCAGTAGTAGGACTATCTTCAAAACATTTTAACTGAACTGAACTGAGCTGAACTTTATTATTTATGAGTCGCCCTCCACAAGTGTGCTCCGGGCGACTTACACAGCTAGCAATGCAGTACTAGAGTATTAAAACATTAAAACATTAAAATATTAAAATGGCTAAAAATATCGGACTCGGAAGGTTCCGGGTCGCTGGTTGTCGTATTATGCATAGGGTTTCCTAAATAGCCATGTCTTAAGTGCTGCCAAAAATTGGGGCAGGTCAGGACTGGCTCTTTGGTCTGGCGGTAGAGAGTTCCACAGGACGGGGGCCGCAACAGAGAAAGATCTCTGTCTCGTGGACTCCAGATGAGCCTCTCTCAGACCCGGGATACAGAGGAGGTTCTCGTTTGCTGGCCGTGGTGCTCTTGGGTGGGTGGGTAGAGTCAAGCGGTCTATTAAGTATGAGGGACCCTGGCCCCGCAGGGCCTTGAATGTCAGGGTCAGTCTTATAAAGGACTCTGTGTTCAACTGGCAGCCAGTGCAGACGCTGCAAGGATGGTGTGATGTGACATCTCATTGGTGTTTTTGTGAGGAGCCTGGCGGCAGCATTCTGCACAATCTGGATCTTACAGGTTAATGACCGAGGAAGGCCCACATATAAGGCGTTGCAGTAATCCAGCCTTGATGTAACCGTGGCGTGGATTACTGTAGCTAGCGCCTCTGTTGGTAGGTAGGGCGCCAGTTTTAGGTAGGTAGGGCGCCCTATTTTAAGGATATAGAATAAAATTAGAAAGTTTAATATATTGTGTTAAAAAAGAACAAAATGAAACTTAAATGGACAATGGACATAGTAATGTGAAATAATTAATTTTTAAAGTTAGAAGATCTGGTGCTCATGTACCACCTCATAAGAAAAATGGGTCTAAAGAAAGAGACTGGATTGCTTTGGAAGAGAGGATTTGTTTTGTCTGGCAGAGATGGCTCACTGAAACCAATTGGAATAACAACAAAGGCCAAGTGCTTGGAGGTGTTATCTCTACATTACTTTGGAGGAGGCTTTGTAGAGACAGATGTGTTAACTCTTTCAGTGCTATGATATGAATAGAAGAACTTTAAAGATGCAACCTCTGAGATATGAAATTGCTGGGATGTGGCAATGGAGATTTTAGGAATTGATGAAAAATGATGAAAAAATATTTTAACAACTTTGGAGTAAATTTTAGAATGAAATATGATCTATCTGAGGAAGATGAAGTGAGAGAATGGGAAGAATTTACAAGATCTGATATGGAGAGAAGGATTAGAGGAGTCAGCCTGAAATAAAAAAAAATGTGAAGCAACACTTGCTGATGGAAGTTTGTGCTTGGATTGGGAAGATTTGGGAACCATTGAGGCAATCTTGAAAGAGCCAGGCAAAGAAGATGGGGCATCATTGACTGAAAGTGTCATCATCATCATACACTATCACTCATGGCTGAGTATGATTACCTTCTAAGTATAGAGTCTTGGCGATGGGCCTGTAGATGAATGTAGAGACCTATTCTGGATCTGCATATACTTTTGCAGTGGAAGGCCGTCCCTACAAAGGTTGCCTTGACACATTTCTCCCTTTCACCCTCCATTTGTGCCTCTTTGAAATTCCACAGCTGACCTCCAGTTAGAATGCTCTAGGGCCAGGGTTTCCCAGTTCTCGGTGTATATGAAGTTTTTAAGGTTAGCTTTAAGCCCATCTTTAAATCTCTTTTGATGTCCACCAACATTACATTTTTCGTTCTTGAGTTGAGAGTAGAGTAACTGTTTTGGAAGACAGTAATCAGGCATTCAGACAATGTGGCTAGTCCAGCAAAGCTGATGGCAGAGAATAATTACTTTAATGCTGGTGGTCCTTGCTTCTTCCAGAACATATACATTTGTCTGTCTGTCTTCCCAAGAGATTTGCAGGATTTTTTGGAGGCAACATTGATGGAATCATTCCAGAAGTTGAGAATGACGTTTTGCAGGTATACTGTATAACAGAGTTAGGAAAACAATAGCTTTATAAACAAGCATCTTGGTCTCCCAAGGATTGGTTGGTGCCTGCTGGTAGAGCACTTTGGTTTCCTCGATATTCAGTTAGAGGTCACGCTTTTTGTATGCTTCTACAAAAGTGTTTAAAATGGCTTGTATGTCTTCTTCTGAAGGAGCACATTCTACATACATTGTTGCTGTTTGGACTTCCTCCCAAGATTTCTCTCCATTGTCAAAGTGGCTGAGGCTTTTGAGAATTGAAGTCCAAAACACCTGAAAGACCAGAGTTTGGCCATCACTGATCTAGGGCTTCCCTTCTACACATGCAATAGGATTTTTTTTGAAGAAGGCAAATATAGTTTAGACTTTAGATTAGATTCAGTCGCTTCCGACTCTTTGTGACATTATGGACCAGCCCATGCCAGAGCTCCCTGTCAGCAGTCACCACCCAGAAGGGAGTCAAGCGAGTCACTTCAAGGATAGATAGACTATATTACCATCATCATATTGGAGTTCTATAACAGGCATTGTTGTGACTTTAGTTTTGCTTTCAGTCTGCTGAGATTAAATAGTTTGCCATCTGTCTGAAAGGTGATTTCCACATTAGCGTGACGCTTCCCATCTACAAGAGTGACATATAATGTGAAAATAGTGCTTATAAAGGGGATTGGGAGGTTCAACAATATCAGTGCCCACTTTGAGCATTTACTAATATTTCTAAAGAAACCCAAGGTGACATTTAAGTAAGAAGAATAAAGAAATATGGTACATCTTTTCTGGCTTAATGTAATAACTAGTTATGCCACCCCCGAGCGGTTTTTAAGATGCAGTCAGGAGTGCTGTGCCTTTTATCTTGGAATATGTTTTTATGGATTTAACTGTGCATTTTAATACCATTGATGTATAATTCTGTTTTAATGTTTGTAGATTTTAAACTGTATTGAAATGCTTTTAATGTAAGATGCTTTGAGTTTCTTTGTGGAGAGAAAAGCGGGATATAAATAAACATAATAATAACAACAGCAACAACAATATGTTATCTGATATGGTTTTAAGGTGAAGATATAAGAGTTTATAGAAAAACAAACTACAAAAGAGATTCTTTTAAAAAGCATAAAGGTTCAATTATATGGCGTTTTCTAAGTTGTATACATTGAAAAATAATTTAAATGGAACTAGAGATCTGTGGTAAACTAGTAAATGTTGATCTGTAAACTATAATCTGTTTCATTTTGGAGGCCAGAAAGTTACAGCTGAAGTTACAACAGATTGACTTTAAGTGGGGAATTGAGATGGGTTAATTTGATTATTTTAAGATATACTTAAGAGGCAAAGTGTTATAGTTTATTTAGGAGAGAGGAAATATAATCACTATAATTAATAATACATAGAGTCGACTGACTTTCTGTAAGAAACAGCTAAGTCTAAACTATATTTGCCTTCTTAAAAAATACTATTGCATGTGTAGAAGGGAAGCCCTAGATCAGTGATGGCCAAACTCTGGTCTTCCAGGTGTTTTGGACTTCAATTCTCAGAAGCCTCAGCCTCTTTGACAATGGAGAGAAATCTTGAGAGGAAGTCCAAAACATCCGGAAGACCAGGGTTTGGGAATCATTTCTCTAGATGAGTAAATCATTTGTACATGGTTATCTGCAAGTGTTTCCCAGAGCCCTACGTAACGCATCCTTCAACAGATTTAGGCAAGTCAGCCATATTTATATGTTTGCCAAACTGACTCTCAGCTGTTTCTAAAATGACCCACTTTTCCCTTCCTCATTTCTCAGTTGATCCAATGGATTCTGCTCTGAGTTCAAAGTAAAATCATTTTGTGCCCAATTAACTCAGCGGGGGAGCTTGTGCTCTGAAGAGGAAGGCAATGGTCTTGCCTTTCCCAGATCCAATGGAAGCAAACCAAATGTTGTAAAGAAATAAGGATTAGCAGGCAAGAATTATATCTTTTTCCCATTCCTCTGACTGCTCAATATTGCTGGCACTCAGAAGCAAAACTAGGCTAGCGGACAGATTTTAAACGTCTTTTCAACTTATGTGATGGTTCTTAATATTATTGGAATGAGAAGGAAACCATAGTCTTCTACCTCTATTTCAGCATCAAAATGGGGATAGCAAACAAGTTTAGAGCCACATGATTTTTTGGACTCAGAGGAAGCTGGTTCAAAGTCAGATCTTTAAATGTCCTCCCCAACCCACTGATGATTGAAATATACACCTGGATGTTAGCAGAGTTTCTTTGCTTCAAACAGTAGTTTCCTGTGTTCTTTCTTATTAATAACATTTGTTCCTTTATTGCTTCATAACATCCTTTTTACTATACTCAGAATGTGTCAACCACATATTGAAGGGTATGAAGCGATCGCTCTATGCCACCATAAATGCCCAGTGAAGACGAAAGAGAGCTAGAAATCAAAACACTGAATCAGAATTCTTTAGCTGCTAAGCAGACAAATTGAATGCGCCACCTACAGCATCCTTACACATCCCGTGTAGAACAAATTAAATGAAAACGTCTGTGATCTTAAACCAAATCAGAAGACTCCCCCTGAAATTAGCTGTATGGAGAACAAGTGAGGTCAGGGGTGATTTCCATTCAGAGAAATGAACAGCAATGGGCTTCACTGCAGAAATTATTTTTAGGCAGTTATTTGAATCAAGGGAAAGTGAAATGACTTGACAAGTTAAACACATAAGAAATAACAATGTCTTACATTTTAAAGTGCTTTCTATCCCAAAGGAGCTCTAAGTGCTTTACAAACTGCAGAGATGGATTATTTCATGCACCACTGAAATTCAACTACCTTTCCAGTTAGAACACAGTCTCTGTTTAACAGAGCACAGCAACATGACACAACAGCACTGAAGGAGAATTCTAAATGCTACCTGGATGCCTCCCCAGCAGTCCAGCATTGGAAATTCTGAGGAACTACACATTGTGTCTCTTTTCCTGGTATTTTTCC
This sequence comes from Anolis apletophallus, assembly GCA_030556195.1. Taxonomy (NCBI): domain Eukaryota; kingdom Metazoa; phylum Chordata; class Lepidosauria; order Squamata; family Anolidae; genus Anolis; species Anolis apletophallus. Next base: position 99,541,443 of record JARBWK010000003.1, read on the forward strand.
CTTTCAGAACAGTATATGTACTGTCCTATTTGATTAGACAAAAAAGATTTACAGGTAAAGTTGAAGTATTTTTTTTAAAAAATAACTTTTTATTTAGTAGATCAACAAACTTGTTGATCAATATGTCAAACCTATTGTTCTTGATTTTGTTTTATTAGCGCAACATAAGTCAGTCTTTGATGCTATTGAAATATGTACAGCAGATGCATAAGTGCATATTTAAGCGTTACTGCAATATGAGGTTTTTGAAAAATAAAAATCCAGCAGTGATGTCTATATATATGAATGATATAATAAGCATGACAGGTGTAATAGCCAATACGTTAATTACTTCTCTGCTGACCAATCAAAATAAATGCATATGTCTACAACCATGGCATATTTTATAGGGCGATGTTTCTCAAATTGTGGTCCTCCAGGTGTCTTGGACTTCAGCTCCCAGAAATCCCAGCCAGTTTACCAGTTGTCAGGAACTGAAGTCCAAAACATCTGGAGGACTACAGTTTGAAAAACACTGCTCTAGTACATTAGCCCCTAGCATATTAGCTTCTGCTTCAGTTTATCTACTGCCTACTTAGTAGAACTGAGTTATAAAACACCCCTTCCATTTTTTTTATTTTCAATTTTGAAATCGTAAGTTGAGCCAAGTGTTCAGCCATCAAAACCAAAGAGAAGAATCATAGCTAACACTATGAATGTTGTAATACATTATTACAATCAATTCTGAAGCCTAATGGCATGGATCTGCAATAGGAGATAACTTGCTTGTTTCTAAGTCAGCATGGCATAGTGCTATGAACATTGGACAGTGACTTTGGAGACCAGGGTTTTGATTCTCCTTTTGGCCATGAATATCCACTGGACAACCTTGGGTAAATCACAAACTATTAGCCCTAGAAACCTCCCTGATGGGGTTACCATAAATAAGAAATTACTTAAAGACCTACAGCAGCAGCAACAACAACAACAATAATCACCTGTTTCTATATCAGATCTGTTGAGTCTGAAAATATATTAGATGAAATAATGAAGTATATTATTAGATATTGAGCTCAACAACATATTCAAACACTTTAGTTTATAAATGTTTTAAAAAATGTATGATAATATCCATAATGCATTACTTATGCACTCTAGGCAGAACAATATGTAATTTTAATAAGCATATTCTTGATATGTATAGTTATACTGCTAAAGCTATTCATTATTTATTGCTATTAAATTATTGGGCTTTGTTTTACAAGGGCACTAGAATGTACATGATACTGAGGAGGGAGTAGGTAAGAAAAGGGGATTTATGTTAACAACTGATTACATTTTACTAGTTACAATACTTTTCTATGTTTGTTTTTTACACAGCAACATTCCAAAAATTATGATCTCATTTCTATATTATTTGAATACAGAATAATCCCTTTGGTGTTGCTGTTTTCTGCTCTATTCTAATCATGTCTGAAAGAAAGTAATCATTTGTGTGGGGGCAATGAGGGATAGATTAGGAATGTCCCCTCATAGGAATCCTTCAGAAAACAACTGAAAACCTGGTTCTTCCACCTGGCCTTTGGAGATTAGGCTCCCCAAATGCCTCCATTTCTGCGAGACCTTTTTCCCCTTGTGACCCTTTGTGTTTTGATACTACTCCAGTTATCTCCACCGAGTTTTTAAACATTCTATATGTTCATGTGGCCCGCCCTGTCATTTCTGTTTTAGATTCACCTGTGCTATTGTGTTTTCACAGATGTATTTTATTGTGTTTATTGCTTTTATTGTGTTTATTGTTTTGATGTTTTGTGATGTATTGTTCGGGCACGGCCCCATGTAAGCCGCTCTGAGTTCCCTCTGGGGAGATGGATGCGGGTTAGAAATAAATTATTATTATTATTATTATTATTATTATTAAGGCAGGATTTCAGGGCCAAAGCCTGAGATGAAATACAACTTCTTGTGGGCCCTGGTCATGTCAAATGGGCATCACCTTGTGATGTCATTAATCATGGTACATTAAACACCAACTGCAGTTGCACATAATATTTCATTTGAATTGAATGACAGATATGTATAGTACCTACACACATCTTTCTAGGCATTCCCCCCTATTGCCCTGAAAACTGGTGAAGAGGGACTAGGCTGTAATATGTGGCAATCCTAGGAAAAACTAACAATTACTTGCCACTTGAGGGGAGGATATCTGTACTAGGATTGCGGCCCTTGAAGAATTCCATTGTAATACTTTTAATAACAAAGTTTGTGTTTAAGAGAAATACTGCCATAATCAGTTCCATAAAGACCCTGTAAGCTATTTACCAATTGACCAAGGGGTCATTGTCCAGAGAATCATTTGTGCAGAATAAAAATATGACATTGGTCCCCTTTTGATCACTTTCAAATGATTTACCTTGAAACACCATTTTCATGTGTAATGCACACTAGAAGCACATTAGTCGAATGGGATGATTCTACATTAGTAGAAACATTTGGTGAAAAGAAGAATCCCTTCCATGCAGAGGTGCATATATGTCTTCTATACTTGGTTCATGGCTCAAGGAAGACATTGCCTTTCTCAGAGTGAGGAATCCTTGCTGACTGGTCACTGAGATGCCACTGCAGCCTTCTGTTGAGTTTTCAACTTTTACTCCTAATTCCAGAAGCTTATATTGAAAATATAACCCAATATGCAATATATAGTTACTTTTGAGATTCTAGAACATTTCAGAGCTTGTAATGTTAAGTTTGACCATCAATTCACCAAAACTAAAGATTGGAAATTGAAAAAAATCATTCCTTACTCCTAATTTAAATGGATAGATTTCCATTATTGAATGGAAGATTTCACAACAAACAATGAAAGTCACAGAGATGTAGTTGGCCACAAAGATCATTCAGTGAATTAAGAGTGGATAAGATAACAGAACAGTAAAGTACTATTTAGCATTTTTCTGCACAACTGAATTACTGCCTAATAAAGAAGTGTGGTCTGCAAAGGTAAGTAGTAGTGTACATGCTTAACATAATAGGAATATGGGCCCTCCTACACTGCCATATAAAATCCAGATTAGCAGTTTTGAACTGGATTATATGGTAGTGTAGACTCATATAATCTAGTTCAAACCAGATAATGTGGATTATTTGCTTTATGAACTGGATTATATGGCAGTGTAGAATGGGCCCAAGACTCTCAAGTTCAATTGATGCATATTTTTGGGCTGTAGGCTTTCTATAATCTTCTGCCTTGGAAAAACAGACTGACTAAAGTATGAAAAAGAAAGAATACCTTAGAAACCAAAGGATTTCTCTGCTGGATCATGGGGGTCAGTTCGATGATGGGGAAGCATATTAGAAGTGGATGCAACAAGCCTATGTTCACCCTGCTGGGAGTAAGCCTTATTGAATTAAGAAGAATTCTACTTCTGAGCACGACTGTGGGACGGCTTGGACTCCCTGCAGCTCGCTCCAAATAATATAAAAAACCAGAAAATAAAATCAATAAAAGTAGAGAAAGGGAATTTAAAAGTCTCACACATAAACTTCATGTGCCAACCTCCTCGACCATTTAAACTGACAACAGAAGTAACATCTGAGACTAACATCTCTTTCATACAGCTGTATAAAAATCACATTGAATTGGATTATATGGCAGTGTGGACTCAGATAACCCAGTTCAAAGCAGGTATTGTGGATTATCTGCCTTGATATTCTGGGATATAGGGCTGTGTAGAAGGACCCCTTGACTGATGAAGAAACCAATGAAGCTTCAACAGCTTGCATTTGGTATTTGTGCTTTTTAGTTGGCTCACTGTTTGCGGATTTTGGATTTTTTTAGACTTAGGATAAATTGTACATAGATTAAGTCTTTTTTGTTTTCAAAAACTATATGTCTCCATGTCTTGTGTTACATTCTAGCTGTGGTTGCTGTTAGTCTTCCTCAGTGTCATATGAATGTGAATGCATCTTCATGGATAACATTTTGCAAGTTACTCACAGTGTGAATTGTAGTCTGCTGTCATTTATTGATTGCTTTTGCTGACAATAGGTCACAGTTTGTGGTGCAGTAAATAAACACTCTGTTACATTAATAGGATTACAGTTTATGAGCTTGATGTAAGTAATTAATCAGCTAAGGAGGAATCCGATATAGCACCATAAGAATTAAAGGAATTGTAATGATTTAAGCTGAGGTTTATTTCTCTGAAAGTGACACTTCACCTTCTACATTAAATAACAGTACTTCACCAAAATGAAGGTGTAATTCAGTAGTTGCAGGTAGCAATTTTAGCACAAAATTTGCTGTTTTCCCCACACTATGTGTGATTTAACAAAACCCAACATACAAAGCTATATAGATGTCAATACGATTTGGTATTCAGTATGGCTTCTGTATGCGTCTTTATATTGCCAATGAGACTGCTACATCTCTCTGATGAAAACACATTATTGGTTATTTGTATGTTGATTCTGAGACCTGCAGAGAGCTTCAGAGTAGTCTTGTTATATAAAGAAGAAAATATCTATAAAAGAAAAACTGTTTTGTTTGGCCTCTCCCAGTATTAGGCTAGATCAAAAAATAAAAAAGCATTATATTCACAATTTTTTGATAGTTCCAGTGATACTCAGAACTGAGTAACAAAAATAAATAGGAAGACAACAATTATTTGGGCCACCCCTTCCCTGGCTCCACACACAAACACACACTTAAGAACATTGTTCTGAGCTTGGAGCTAGTACTTTGTCATTTCATTTTAGATGTGCCAACAGCCTAGATGTCACTTCTCCAATGTCTGCTGCACACAGTGACACATTTAGACAATAGCTCAATAATACTTGAAGGGAAATAAGTCTGAATTTGAGATTCCATTACTAAATTACAGGAGACAGAGGTCAAGAACTACCCAGAAAGAAATTATTAAGACTACTTTTAGCAGCTAGAAAATGTAGTGCATAAAGAAATACTTCACAATATAGCAATATGTTTACTTTAAAAACAGAGTTGGATCCAAAGTCAAGCCAAATAGTATGAACTCTCTGAGTAAAATCTATGGGACAAGTTAGTGACAGCGATCACCAGTCAGATGAATGTCAGTGGTGTCTACTTGAAGCATGATTCACTCTAGATACAATCTGACATGTATGTTGTATTCTCTTTATTTTATATTTATCCTGTACAATACTTTATTGGAATACAAATATACACCATCATCTTGTTATGTAACTATTTTAGGCACTTTCATTTGCTTGTATTTTTATCTTTCTCCAGTCTCTACAATTAATAACCTAATTTTATGCTCTCTTAATTTTATTCCAGTGAAATATCAGAATCTGATTCATTTACTTCTAAGAAAAGCCAACAATTTAGATGAAGTCTATGAGCACATCTACATGAACGTGTAACCCCAAAACAGGGGAAACAAATCAGCTTTGTGGTGGATATGTGCCACATGGAGCTGATTTGAGTTAATGCAGACCAGGGCTATTTATCGTTGCCTTGAACCATATTTAATAAAAGACTTGGTTTTGTTCAGAGTTTCCCTTACAACCTGGAGCAATCTTTGGGACTATGTAAACAGTTGAACCGGTTCCTTCTCCTGCATTGTTTTGGTGCTTCAGCTGGCACCATTCCAGGCAATAAGCGACTGCCACCAGCTATTTTATCCTCAGTGATCACCATTACAAAAAGAACAGGAGGGAGATGGTTAGTGTGGCCATCCAGCAGCACTGATCTGGACACCTCGAGGGCTGGTGGTAAGAACCATCCTGGGACCATGCTGGAGTTCTACATTCCAAATCTGTCCTGAGGCACGGTGTCCGTGTAATACTGCTCAAAGTCATTATATCACATATTCATAATGAATACAAAATTGTCAAAGAACAAGAGCTTTAAGTAGCCTCACTGACAATATAAACCTGTAAATCTGCCTATGTTTCTATACTTAATTATATGTGTTTTTAAAAACTAAAACAGGTGTTTCTTGTGAACTTCAAAGGGAATAACAGATTTTCCTTTGTTGTAAACATATATGGATCCACTTCATTGTATTTTAATCCCATTTGAAATCTAAAGGCATACGACTACTGATAAAAATCTGAGTATGGTTAAAAAAAGGGGTTTAGAAGTGCTGCTTTGTAATTCTGGTATACATTAAAATTAAGTTTATTTTTCTTCCTTCTGTGCAATGCAAATCATTTTAAGTTCAGAATATTGCTGACTTTGCTCATTTCCTATTGCTGACTTATTCCTAAAGCGCTAAAATCCATGTGTGCATATTGCCTAGGATTAGGAAACTGTCCTTTCAGTGCTAATCTATATAAGTACAGTATGCTTTCAGGCACATGCTATGTCAGAGTGAATCTGGGTTATTTCCTCTTACTTATGTTGTCCCACTTAAACTTATTTTTGTACAAATCTATGAGAAAATATAAACTTCTTCAGTAAGATAGCCTGTGTGATGTAATTTTGATTTAGTTTTTTTATTTGTTGTACAGATTACCTGTGTAAATTCAGAGAGCTTTTTGAGAAAACTGGAATTACAAACTATGTGCAAGGACATAATTTTATTGAAGACAATAGTTGTACGGAATTCCATTCTCATTTACAGAGAAATCTACCTTAATTAAGCTAAGCCTTTAGTTATCCAGTTTGGATTGTTCTGGTGTGTTGTGGCATTGATGAAGCAAGCATATTATCTCCTTTTGAAACTTCATCTTCTGGTATGTTTTACATAGAGGATGTGGAGAAGTATGAAGTAAGATTCCCTTAAGGGCACAAGGACTTACTGCCCATGCAATTGCATCAAAAGGTCAGCCTAGTTTGAGTCCCACTTCTCCATCACTGATGCAGATTAATACACACCCAAGGCTTTAATTCAGTGACTGATAATTCTGATAGGCAATTTATACCTGCTTTGTTTATTTGTTTTTGTTTAATACCTGTTTTAGTGCCATTATGGGACCAAAGCAGCCTGCACAGTTCATAACAAAATACATCTAAAACAATCATTATAATTAAAAAACAGATGAAAAGCAATTAAATAAGCAATAGTATTAAAAGCAACCTTACATTTAAAACACTTTAAAATCATTTAAATATGACAATGGGAATAAAATTACAACACACACATGTATATAAAGTCCCCTGTACTGCAAAATGTGTGTAGTGATTTGAGTGTTGGATTAGGACTCTGGAGAGTCAAATTCAATTCCATTTTTGCCATGGAAATCCTCCTTGGATTAGTCACACCGCTCCAGAAAACACGGTGATAGATTTGTCTTGGGATTGCCATAAATTTGAATTGAATTGAAGGCACACATCAACAACAAATTGCAAAGAGCACCCAAAAAGGAAATCTTACAATTTTTTTTAAAAAAGAAATGCCTGCTGGTGGAAAGGAAGCTGGGATCTTATCCTTTGATGGGCAAAATTCCAAAGTTTAGGAGGAGTTACCAAGGCTTTTTCTATACTGCCATATAATCCAGATTATTCACATTTTCTGCTTTGAACTGAATTATATGAGTCTACATTGCCATAACATCCAGTTCAAACTAGATAATCTGGATTTTATATGGCAGTGTAGAACAGGCCTGAGAAAATCATTTCACATATCCTCACAAATAGTACTACCTACCTATGTCAGTGGTGATACCACAAAAACAAGGGGAAGGGTGGTGGAAGCAGTCTGATGTGAGCAAGAATGAGATACAGTGTATCCAGTGACAAGCCAGAACCGGGAGAAAGTAAACTAGCCTTGGCCAATAACATGGCAACAGGAATCCCCTACTGCCTCAAAGCCCCATTCCAAGGGAGCAGCTACAGCTAAAGTACAGCATCACTACCCCTTCAAGGCAGAAATATGTGATTTCCTACAGCATCAGTGTCATTACCTAGCCCGAGATCTGCTGTGCTGCCTCCTCACGTAGTGTCTGAGCAAGGAGCTCTTCAAAATCTTGTAGGCCTCTTCCACAACTGAATAAAATCCCACATTTTCTGCTTTGAACTGGAATATATGGCAGTGTGGAATCAGACAACCCAATTCAAAGCAGATATTGTGGGATATTCTGGATTATAAGGCTGTATGGAAGGGCCCTAAGAGCAAGACTTTTGGGGGAATTGGATAAGAGCACTGCAGGGAAGCCAGTATCTACTAGCCATCTTCTGCCTGCCTGCATGGCCAGTCATCTGCCTCATACAACAAAGTAGGTCTTCACAGCTACCTTAACTGCTTGAAAAATGTGCAAGTGACTGCTATAAATTACTCTCTGGAGTTGTAAGATTCATAGAAAGAGGAGGAGGCAGATTTCCAGGAATCTGCAACTCATTATAACAATGATATATCTGAATCTGGTGTGCCTTAACCTGGGGGAGGGGGGAGTCTTACACCACAGTAGGAGGTTGCAGTTTCTTAATACCCACTACCATCATTCATTAAGTGAAGAAAGGACGGAGAGGGATTGAGTCATTCCCAGCTCTTTTTAAGTTGTAGATGTTATTATTATTTATTTATTTGCAATGCTTCTACCACGCCCTTCTCACCCCAACCCCGGTGGGCACTCAGGACGGCCACTCATGTTGACCTATTTAGGCGTCTGGCATCTTGAACAGCAATTCCTAGCATTCCTCATCAATCTTAATTATTTTTCTGTGTTCATGATGATTTCTGAAAATAATTTTGTCATATAGAAGACAACTCTGCATGTCAAATGTGCTAAGTACTCACTGACTAATCTTTAAACTCTGGCAGGTTTGTATAATCAAATTTGATCTTTCAGACAATCTTGACTCAAGTCTTATTGAACTTTATAATCAGTATGTTGAATTGTTCACAGAATAACTTGTGAAGCTCCTCCTTCCATATTACCTATGATCCATCTATCCTTGTTAGATTATTAGTCCAGTCCCAAGCACTTTGTGGCATCATCTCCATGTGCACCAGCTTAACTTTACGATAAAATGGGGGCAGAATAGGAGCTACGGGTATACTTACACCGGTCATTTAGTGCACTCTGAAGGCAGCTTGACAGCACAGTGTTTGTATGATGCACACTGTGAACGAGTGCTGCAGTGCCCTTTAAGGTCTTTAAATTGAGATAACCAAAGTTGGGAAATACCCAAAAAAAGAGCCCTTGGTGTGCTTCAGTCTAAACCACATTGCTTAGCATCAACGTGCTTCAGTCTTATCCACATTGCTTAGCATCAGTGTGCTTCAGTCTAATCCAAATTGCTTAGCAAAGGCGCTCAATTGAATTTTTGTTGATCCAAAAATTACAACAGGAGGTGTTAGGAAAAACCTTGTCTTCTCCATGGCTGTCAACCTACAGATACAGCAGATCCTGGAGCTAGTTCATGGCCAGACTCTACAGTGCACCATCCAGACCTCAAATGAGTTCCAGGGCTTCCCATCTAATCATCAATGCATCCAAAATACTTCAATCTCTACCAGTTTCACAGCAGCCTAAGTGATCAGTGTAGATGTGCCCAATGTTGTTATAAGAAGCAGGCTAATGACATATAGACCAAGGTTTCCTAGCAACGGTATTCTTCTCTGGCGTAATGGCTACAGGTTTTACTAGAGCAGAGATGTTAACCTTAATAGAAAAGGATTGATGAATTTAATCATGAATAAGCTTTAAAAATCAAATTAAACTGCATTACATTACATTTACATGTAATGAAAGAGAAAACAATTATTTTATGTTAGATTGCTATATAAAGTAAAGGCTTGTACTAAAGCCATTGCAGAATGGAGGTAAAAAAAATGCCTTCTCAGATTTTACTACTCATGTTCTTTTGTCTGCCTTAAGTTTGTGAAAGAGGGAAATAACTGTATTGATTTTGAAAAAAATCAATTTTCAATCCAGCCTATCAAACTGATTTTTAAAATTTACCCTTTCTTCATTCCTAACATGTAATCTCTTTATCCTTCCCCTGCCCCTCTTTCTCTAGTTTACTAATTCTACATTGATCCATATATGAGCCAGTTAGAGCATTAAGATCAGCCAGGGAGGTCTTGTTCTTGGTCCCGCTATCACAGGTGTGATTGCTGGGGACAAGAGACAAGGCCTTCTCGATGATGGCCCCTAGGCCGTTGAACTCCTTTCCCAGTAAGATTAGATTGCCCCCCTCCCTTCTGGTGTTTAGAAAACAACTAAAAACTTGGTTATGCAAACAAGCATTCAGTGAGTGACAACAATAATGTAGCATATTGATGACAATCTCGGGAGCAGTGCAATGTTAAGGTGTTTTCTGTTTATGTTTGATGGTTTATAGTTTAAACCATCAATATGTTATTGTTTTAGTTGTGTGATATACTGTTTTTATTGTATGCATGGCACTGAATTTTTGCCATGTATTTGATGTAAACTGCTTTGAGTCTCCCCAGGATAAGAAAAATGGTATATCAATGCAATAAGTAAATAAATACATAAAAATTGTTGAGAACTTTAAAATTTAGTTTCCTGTGAAAAGTGAGCTGCCTCTGTTGTGTGCCCAGTGCACAAAACTGGAGGGCTACTATGATGCAAATGAGATCACTTTGTTTCCAAGATTGTGATATGACAAAAAGGAGTCGTTTTTTCAAAAGAAAAAAAGAAAAGACAGAAAGAGAGAGAGAGAAATAACAAACTATGACATGGATTAAAAAAACTAGCAGTGAAATATGAGAGATATGAATTTTGTTGCTTCTTTAGCAGGGTCTCTCATTTTTGACTAAATAACTTAACTAATAACTTAGTTCTGGAATGATGAACATCTAACTTAAGACAATCAAATGTTAAAAATAAACTCAATTAGATTGCTCTGTTTAATTTATATTAATTAACTGTGTCAAAGCATACCTAGAGCATGATATCATTGCCTGAGGAAAATATAATTCCCTAAAACTCGAACATCAAGCTTCACTGTCAATACCTTATTCATTCCTGATATTCCATGGCATAAATGACTAAGCTCTCTCATATGAGTTGGATATTCCCCAAATACATTTCAGAGCAGCTATTGCTTTATCAGACTTCCCATCTTCTGCATCTATCGATGTATCTGCTATAAAAGAGTGTGAGCCAAAAGCATCTTAAAGAAGTTTGACCATGGTCATTGTTCTTTAAATCAAATCTAAAGTGCTGTCAGTGAAAGCAATCCTGAGGGATCACCTGATGAACACTCAGTAGTGATGCTGCAAAGATACAGGGAGATCATGTGCACAAACAAGGATTACATATTTAATTCCAATCTCAGTGCCCTCTTTGTATATTGGAAAATGAAAGAGACAGAAGGAAGTTGGCATACAGATTATGTGTAGTGCAAAATGGACCTTTATAATACCATTTAGAATTTGGAAAAATTTCACAAGGCAGAAAAGGAAAAATATTAAGGTTCTCCCTCCCCCACTCCCTCTCTCCCTCTTTCTTTCTCTCTCCTCTCTTCTCTCTCTCTTCTCCCTCTCCCCTCTCTCCCCCTCTCTAGCATTAAGTGAACCACCTTGGCTGAATTAGCAACAGTAATTGAAAAAACGGGAGAAGAACAAATCTGCAAAAACAACAGCCTCAGTGAGAACTAATAATCTCACCTACAAGGCGTAACACCACTTCAGCTGCAATGCTGAAAATTCAACTTGGTGCTGGGTCTACTAAAGGCTGTTGGTGTTGGTGTGCGTGGGTATCAAATTCCAAGTTTCTAATCAAAGAGAAATTATTCTGCTTTTCTCTGTGACTAAATATATATGTGAGATTGAAGTGCTATATACACAGATCAAATTAAGTCAAATGTGAAAAGGCCCTCTAGCTAATAAGCTAATAGGATATAGTAACCCGTTTAAATTTCTTTTATTAAAGGAAATCTTCCCAAAAGTCAGTACAACCTAATTTCTTTACAGAAAGTGTGACTCTGGTGCTAAGTTTATTTTGTATATCACATATACTTAAATGAAGTTTGGCAATATTTGCATGTACATGTCTACCATTTGCATTAGTATGATGAAAGATTACTATTTGACATTAGAAACTAATTTACCCAATTTAGACCTGATTGTGCTGTGTGATTCATACTCAAGTAGCTCAAAATATTTTCAACATTTTTAGAAGAGGAAATTCTTTTCTGTGGGACAGAGTTTTTACATCTATAAAAGCAAAATATATTTTTCCCCATATCCATTGTTTATGTCCTTCCTGTTATACTATAATAATACAAATTGCAAAGATGTGCAGAGAGTTAAACCTGAATCACAATCTGTTAGGAGTACTATTCAGTAAGGGGAAAAGTAGCTGCTACCCATGTCTCTGAAGTAGCATGACCTTCAGTTCTATCAAACTATGAAGGAAAGTACTTCCTGGCTCATCTTCTGATGCCTTCTATTCTACTAATCTCTTAGATGACCTTGGAAAGACTACCCTTCAATTTAGCTACTCTAGAGTCATGGCTGGGATCAAGGACTGGAAGAGTCCTTGCAAAAGATTCCTTTGCTCTGCACTTTCAAATATTCATAAGCCTTCCACAGTTACTGAAGGTCACTATTCTTAAACCATGGCAAAAGAAGAGCAATGACTTCTCAGTTGCAGCTTACATTTTTGTTGCCAATAATTACCATGCTTAAATTAATGTATTTTAATGCTACTTTAACGATAAATGAGTGCTTCGTATTTTAGAGGAGCTCCACATTGCCAAGGTTCCTTTCATTTTGGAATTGTATCTGCAATGGAAAGGCCACTGGGAATCACATTTGAAACTTCAGGCTCAGATTCTCAAAGTGCATTGATCTCGCTTGGGTCTGTGAGACTCGCAGAACTGTTTAAGAAACCTCTTGCCTAGCTTAGTGTTTAAATATAGATAAAAGTACCTAACTTTAGACTTTCACCTTTTAAAATGTCACTTGAATCACAAAGGATTTTCCATGAAATGTGGGACACTGCAAGAATTGTGAATATATTACTGATTTTGTATAAGATATTAATAATTTATGACTTACTTTAATATGAAAGGGGCAATGGGGTAAGTTATGGAAGCATGCCATTCAGATTTTAAAAGAGAAGTTTGATGAATTAATTTGTAGAACCTATAAATGTGACCCATAATTTTACATTTTAGATTATGTAGCAATGATCAAAAAGTTAGCAGAATTCATGTTTAATTTCGTAATTACTGTGCACTAAAAGATATAGAAGTCTGAATAAAAAACTTCAGCATTGTTCATGTTACATAGGGTATGTAGGACATGTTTGCAGGATGTATTTGCTACTTTATTTTAAAATATATTAAAATATGCTATAGTGTACCTACACTGTACACTATAGGAGAATTAGTGTCCTCATTGACATTGCCCTTTGAGCCCTAACTTATCGTCTGGCTCCTGCACTTTTTCCATCAGCCCTGCCCTGCCCTTGAATTTGTATTGCACATGCCCTAACCACCCAAGTTTAGTATTTAGCTACTATTTCAGGCCACTGGTTGTTTGTTGATGTTATTTTATGTTGTTTTACGTTGTTGCTTTTATAAATTTTACTATGCTGTGTTTAACCTATGCTTCACCGGGCTTGTCCCCATGTAAACCACCCTGAGTCCCTTCAGGGAGATGGTGGCAGGATACAAAAATAAAGTTGTTGTTATTATTATTATTATTTACTAGCTTGGGGAGCCAGTATTGCGCGGGTAATTTGAGAAAGGCACTTTTTGTTTGTACTCCAAGTTTAGTCTAGATCCAATGTCAGCAGGGTTCAGTGGGTGCAGGTGAACTCCAACTCTCATATGCAAGTCTCATACTGCACCAGGGTGCTCATGGGGGCTCTGTGTGCCAAGTTTGCTCTTGATCAGTCATTGGTGTCGGCCACTGTGGTCTCTGAAAATGAGTGAAGATACAGCAAATCACATAATCCAGGGTATGTGTTCCTCAAAGTGCACCAGGATGTAAAGTGGGTCATGGAGAGGGTTTGTGTGCCAAGTTTGGTTCTGATCCATCATTGGTGGGGGTCACAGTGGTCTCAGGGAGTGAAGGTACTGCAAGCCCCATTGCTCATGGTACATCCTCCTCTAAACTGCATCAGGTTGTAGAGTGGGTTATGGGGGCTCTGTGTGCCAAGCTTGGTCTTGATAAGTTGTTGGTGAGTGGTCTCAGGAAGTGTGTGAAGGTACTACACGTCCCATCACCCATATTCCATCCTCCAGTATACCACACCATGATGTAAAGTGGGTCACGGGGGCTTTGTGCACCAAGTTTGGTCCTAATCCATCATTATTGGAGATCGCAGTGGTCTTAGGAAGTGAGTGAAGGTACTGCAGCTACCATCATTCATTGCCCATCCTCCTCCGACCACACCAGGACATAAAGTGGGTTATGGAGTGGGTCTGTGTGCCAAGTTTGGTCAAGGTCTGTGATTTGAAGGTGTTGCAGTGTTTTGTGAGAAGCAAATTGGATGAAGGTACTGCAAATCCCGTTGTCCTTAGTCCATCCTCCCCCAAACTTCACTAGAGCATGAGATAGTTCATAGGGAGTTTGTGTGCCAAGTTTGGTCCAGGTCCGTCATTGGTGGGGGTTCCTGTGGTCTCAGGCATTGAGTGAAGGTACTGCAAATCCCATAATCCATGGTCCAGCCTCCCCTTAACTGCACCAGTACATAGAGTGCATTGGGGGGGGGGGTCTGTGTGCTAACTTTGGTCTTGCTCCGTCATTGGTGGGGGTCATTGTTTTCTGTGTGAGCCAAAGCAATAGAAACTACTGCAGACCCCATCATCCATGGTCCATCCTCCCCCAAACAGCACCAGGATGTAACGTGGGTCATGAGGGTTATATGTGCCAAGTTTGGTCCAGGTTCATCTTTCGTAGGGGTCACAGTGGCCTGTGGAAGTGGCAGCCAATCAGAAAACTGCTATATACACACATTGATTATAGATAAAATTATATACAAGGGTGGGTCAATAAGTCCATGACTTCTTGTATTTCCTGCCTCTTAACTGAAAAGGTAACACTGCTCCTGTCAACAGGCATCTGTCAGTTGACTCCTGTCAAAATTTGAACAAGCTGCATCATTTAGTTTGTGTTTTTCAGCCATTGATAGCAGACTATTGTGTGATTTGAGGAGAAAATGGAAAAAAGTGAATTTTGTGTGCTCATTAAGCTTTTTTTTTTGGGCGGACAAAAACCATCACTCAAACCAAGGCTAAGCTTGATCAATACTATGGGGACTCTGCACCATCAATTTCAATGGTAAAAAGTGGTTTACTAAATTTCGTTGTGGCCATACAAGCACGAAAGATGCCGAACGTTCTGAACACCCAGTTGAGGTCTCTGCACCCGAAACAATTGAAAAAAATCACGATATGGTGTTGGTCGATCGAAGATTGAAAGTGCGAGACATTGTGGAAGCCATAGGCAACTCACATGGCTCAGTGGTTTCAATTTTAAATTATCACTTGCGTATGAGAAAGCTTTCCGCAAGATGGGTGCCGTGTTTGCTCACAATCGAACACAAACACAATCGTGTGACAATTTCGCAGGAGTGTTTGGCATTGTTCAACCGCAATATGGACGGGGTTTTGCGCCGTTTCGTAACCGTGGACAAAACATGGATCCACCACAACACACCAGAGACCAAACAGCAGTCAAAACAGTGGGTTTCTTGAGGTGAATCGGCGCCAAAGAAGGTCAAGGTGGGTTTGACAGCCAAAAAAGTCATGGCGACCGTTTTTTGGGATACACACGGTATAATCCACATTGACTACCTTCAAAAGGGTAAAACAATCAATGGTGAATATTATGCCAACTTATTGGGTCAATTTAATGAGGATTTGAAAAAAAGAAGACCACATTTGGCCAAGAAAAAAGTTCTTTTGCACCAGGACAATGCAAGGGTGCACACATGTGCAGTTTCCATGGCAACAATCCATGAATCGGGATGCAAATTGCTCCCTCATCCCCCCTATTCTCCGAATTTAGCCCCGAGTGACTATTTCTTGTTTCCAAACCTGAAGAAATGGCTTGGCGGAAAGAGATTTGACTCCAACAATGAAATCATCTCACAAACAAATACCTATTTTGATGACCTCGACAAATCTTATTTTTTGGAAGGGATAAAAAATGGGAGAAATGTTGGACAAAGTGTATAGAGCTCAAAGGAGACTACGTTGAAAAATAAAATGATTTTTTATCCCAAAACCTGTGTTTCATTCAAAAAGTCACTGATTTATTGACCCGCCCTCGTAGATATAAATCTTATTATAGATAAGATTTAGTCAGATGATTATTTCTCTTATGCACTTCAAAAATTAAACGAACCATAAAATAGTAGTAAGTATATTCTTAGAGGTTAATGGTTAGAAAAGAATACATTGAAGTTTTTGGTTGAAACGTGTGTGTGTGTGTGTGTGTTCATGTGCTTTTGTCCATTAGGTCTAGAGATGGAGAGAATATTCATAATTATGTATTACCAGGTTAAAAGGGGGAACACCCATTTGGGAAAAATGCTAGACTAATTTTGCACAATTTGAATGTCCCAAAGTATTGTAAAGGAAATATTCTTAACGTTTTGCTCCAATTTTATAAAACTATTTTTTCTTTGCAGAATTATTGTTCCACAAGACTACAGAACATTTGAATATGGAGACAATACTGCAGACAAATTATAATTAGTAATAATAGTATTGTTAATTTTACTAGTATTTATACCCTTTTCCTCAGCCACAAAGGCTTCCAGTGCAACTTACAAAATGTTAATTTGAGAGAGGAATATTCTTTTTTGTCCAACTGTGAGGAAGAAACTACCATATTTATTCATCCTTGCGTGTGAGAACAAATTGAGGATTTACATTTGTGCTTAAGACAATTTACTAGATTTACCGAGAGAAGTCTAAGAATATCTAGAATTACAGACAAAAGCTCTTCCTTCTGAATAAACATAGCAAGTTATCACACTATGCAATTAAAAGTTTAGGAAAAAATTATATCTGCAATTAACTTTTCCCCCTTCCTTTTATGACCTCTGTGATGGGAAGAGGGAAAGTAAGGCTATTAAAAATCCACATTGAACTGGATTATATGGCAGTATAGACTCAGATAACTGAGTTCAAAGCAGATATTATGGACTACCTGCCTTTCTATTTTGGTTATATGGCTGTGTGAAAAGGCTGTTATTCTTCAGCAATGACTATGCAACATCAACATGTTTGTAAAATATATTCAAGCTTACTGGTTGCACTCTAAGGGCCCTTCCACATAGCCCTGTATTCCAGAATATCAAGGCAGAAAATCTCACATTATCTGAGTGTAGATTCAAATAACCCGGTTCAAAGCAGATATTGTGAGAGTTTCTGCCCTGGTATAGGGCTGTGTGGAAGGGCCCTACGTGGGGTTGCCTTCGAAGACTGTTTGGAAGCTGCAACTAGTCCAACGGACAGCAGCCAGGTTGATAACAGGAGCAGCATTCAGAGAGCGTACAACTCCCCTGTTGTGCCAGCTCCACTGGCTGCCAGTTTGTAACCGGGCACAATTCAAAGTGCTGGCTTTAGCCTTTAAAGCCCTAAACGGTTCTAGCCCAACTTACCTGTCCGAACGCATCTTTCCCTATGAACCATCGAGATGTTTAAGATCATGCGGAGAGGCCCTGCTCTCGGTCCCGCCTTCTTCGCAGGTGCAATTGGTGGGGATGAGAAACAGGGCCTTCTCAGTGGTGGCTCCTCAGCTTTGGATCGCCCCCCCTAGTGACATCAGATTGGCCCCCTCCCTCCTGACATTTTGCAAGAAAGTCAAGACCTGGCTGTTTGAGCAGGCATTTGCTGATGAAATATAACGGTTTAATTAGATCTATGGAATGACGACGACGTGACGGAAAATGATTTCAACGTGACACTGAGACTGCATTTGTATGTTTTAATTGCTAATTGTCATGTTGTATGGTTATTGTTTGGTTTTGTTTTGCTTGTGTTTTTGATTGAAGGGCAGAGACTGCCTTGTGCAAAACACCCCGAGTCGCCTTTGGGCTGAGAGGGGCGGTATAGAAAATGGGTAAATAAATAATAATAATAATACTGTGGACTCTAGTCCATTAAAGCAAGTGGGATTCTTTCCCCCCAACTCAAGCTCTCTCTAGTCAACCTATTCCTTGCTGCCACATTACTTAAAATCAGTTCATAGAGTGTTATTGACTTGAGCTGTGCTTTTTAAGATAAGATAGCACTTAAGGTTAGTGTTGGCTTTGCAGAACTCAAGAGCAAGTCCTTCCATTCAAAGATTCACAGCCATAGAAATCCCTCCCTCTTTGTTTGCCTCACACTCAGAATGGTTTTCATGGACATAAATGCCTTCTCCCCATAAGGAAGTAATGGGAGGCTGGAAGAGAAAGATTGACAGATTTAGTCAGTGTGTTGTAGTGGAGTAATTGACCAGTCAGGGACTCAGAAGGGGAGCTCAGAAATCCCTTCCCCAGGCAAACATCCTCCTGTGCTTATGCCTGGGCTTGAATTGCTAGAATTGCTAGGATGCAGTTGATTTATTCTCACTTTTGCATTGATATTTGTAACTGCCCTTCTACTGCAGGTTCATGTTGGTACAAATGCAAAACAAACAAACAAATATTTTTTTAGTTTCTGTGGGTTCAGAGAGAGAAGGGAAAAGAGCAGACCTGATTTGATCTGACTTAGGGATTTTAATATGTTCTGAAGGGCATCTATAGCCTGTTTTCTATATCAAAGTAGTGCAGCCAGATTTACTTTGTTTGCTATTTGGGCAGAGCTAGCAGATGATAGTGTGGAATTTGATTTTTGTTTGTTTCTCATTCCACTTCATCACACTAGACAAAGAAATCCACTTAAAATCTGGTTTCTGCCTCCAGCAGAATTTTGGGGTTTGTAGTTTATTGAGGCTGTTAAAGGCAGAAACCAGATTTGAAGTGGAGATTTTTTCTCCATTGTGATAAGGCCCTTGGATTCCATAACGAAGAAGACTAGAAGGAGATCGTGAGGAGGACAAGTAGTAAGCCTTGAAATTAAGATTTGCATTGTGTTAGTGAGGAGCAGCAGTTATGATGGTGGATTGAGGGGACTGTGAAAGAAGGTGGACAATGTTAAGAGAAAATATTGCCACAATGAGCTTTGTACAGAAATGTGAAGTACCAAAATAACATTCCCCCCAATTTTCCTGAAGCCTTCTCCTTCAGCTCCTCAGAAAAACAGGAAAAAGGGGTCATGGAGATTTTAATGCAGCATGTAGACTTCCATATAAAATTAATTTACAGTATCCTATACTGAATGTAGTATCAGAGTATTGTAATTCCTGGCCATATTTGTTTTAATTTTTCCTAGCCAATCAGTTGGTTTATTCAGTCTGTCAAAACACTTTACTGGTCCTCATTTATGTAAATAACTAGTTTACAAGGTGACATCACATGAGTTCCATCGAATTACATCAGCCACTTGATTGCATCAGCTTGTTCCTTTCCCCTGACACCATTTTGAGTTTATTACACTATGTACCAAAATTTGAAAAAAAATCTGTTCCTTGTTGGAAAATGTTATTCCTGTTTAATTTTGGGGTACTTACTTTGAAAGTAGATTTTATACTCCAGAAACCTCGTTTTGAGGCTGCCACAAATTATGTTGAATTGGTTGAGACTTGGTGAGATGTTAATTGAAAAACTATAGCAAGATATGCTGCAGGATGTCCCACAAAACCAAAAGGGTTTTTTTTCAGGTTAATAAACTTTTTCCATATTTTAATGATAGAACCAATTAGGAAATGACATTTATAGGCCAGAAGCAAAAATCATGTTACATAGTGTTATTGGTCAAATCACTCTTGGCATTATTATATCTTATTTTGTAATTGGGTTTGTTTCTTGCTTGGATGTGGGTCTATATATAAGCTCTTACCCACACACACATTCTATAATACACAAAGTTTTCTGCTTTATACAGTGGGCCTGTGGTATCCGCTGGGGTTTGCTCCCTTCCTCCTGTAGACAACAAAATACGTAGATGCTCAGGTCCTATTATATACAATGGCATAGTAAAATGTTCTCCCTTATGAAAAATGGCAAAATCAAAGTTTACTTTTTTAAAGCTATGGATTGGTGAATCCATGGATAAAGTGTGCCAATCATTTTAGTCCAAAATAAATGCTACTCTCCCAGGTCCTCCATTTTTGAAAAGCCATATCTTCAAGTAAAGGATTGCTACTGTTCTGTCTCCAATGCCTTATATGAAGGCTACATCTTTCAGTGTTGTATGAGAACTCCCAACTTTGCATCAACATTTCTCTCCGCTCAAAACAAAGCAAATTAGACTGTTAAGAATAATCAATGTAGGTAAACTTGGAGGTAAGTGACAGCATTTTGCCTATCTAGCAGGTATAAAGAAGCAGACATGCAAAATATATGACTAAATCAGGAGCCTCTTTATTAACTTTTTCATCCTGATCGGCTTTGTGTATATACTGTATTGGAGAACATGTAACTTTATCTCCTCTCCAGCATAGCAAGGGCAATCAATGCCTGCCCACAAAGGCAAACCAATTAATCTAGATTGTTTCTTACTGTTTTATTTCTAGGAAGCTTAAATGTATGTGTTAATATGTTTTTATTCGTCAATTAGGCCAATATAATACTTCTATAGTTCCCTCTGAGCTTCTATTGAAAGTGGCGCATAGGCAGAAAAAATAGCTGGATTTTGAACTTTGAATCTTGAACCCACAATGAATGTATTCTTTATTAACAAAATTTCAGTGTAAATTAGGAAATACTGGCTGCAGCTGGGTATTTAATTTCTAAAAAAGGAAAAGCCTTACATCTTAAGGGAAGATTGGATGATGATTAGGAATAGGAAATTAAAGCTGCTTAGTTTGCCTCTGCTGACCATAACTCATGCCCTATCAGATGGTGTGGGCAGATCTAATGATAAGACTGATATTTACAGTTCTGACTGCTAAAATGTATTTAATAATTATTGAGTTTTGCAGGATAAATGTTTTATTTAACATTGTATTTTGTTTGTTCTTTAAAAATGTTTTAGAGAATATTTACTTTATCAATTATAAGTGGAAGAGCAATGCAAAATTTTAGGTGTAATTATTGTACTTTTAGTAGTAACCTCCAGAGCATATTAAAGCTTAATATATGCTGTGCAAAAGGACAAGATTAACATTTTGTATATTTTTACCATAATGCTGACTAAGTTGAATCAGGTGCAAAGTGACTGATCACATGGGGCATGATCGCAAAACCTCCTATTGATCTAATTATCTCTGGATCAGACCTTATGACTTCTGGATATGAAAAGTTTTAAGAGCATCAGTGTCAATATTTTTTTCTTTAAACCCCCCCCCCCCCCAGAAGTCTGGTGTTGTTTTCACAAGTGAAGAAAACATCCCAACATTATCAAATTTTCTGAAATGTATTTATTGGCCAGTGATAGAGATATGAATTATGTATATAGTACATATGAATAGATGTTGTACTTATACAGAAGTTCTGTTGACTGTGGAGAGACTGGAGCAAGATCTGATGAATTAAGTTTTTCTCCACAGGCACAGCTACACTGACCACTTAGATTGGTTTCAAGCTGGAAATAGCAGAAACCAATTTTATGATGGGAATGATTAGATTGACCTCTAAGAAACTGTTTCAAGACCCCGATGGTGATTATGCAACCACAAACTATGGGGCCACTAACTGCATCCAGGAGTTGCAAGACTCATGGCTTGACATCCATGGAGACTGCAGTTTTAAAAAAATTCCCTCCACCACCAGAATGTGCATGTGAACTTCAGCAGAGTGCTTCTGGTGTCTCTACAGTAATTTGTATTATTGTGTGATTTACATTGGGCTTTCTTTAGGACTTTGTTTATCTCCATTTAAAGGGCTTAAACCTTAAAGTATACTGCAGTGCACTTTAGAGACTTTGTGTTGCATAGCTGCTGACTCCAAGGTGCATGACAGTGTAGATGGGATCATAGTTTCACATATTTATTGTTACATGCATGTCAAGTGAAAGGGCTTATGTAGTCTTAGATACTAAATACATATCAAAGAAAAATGTTATCTACAAAATTTTAATGGTTTTAGCAGAATCACAGCATGGATCTGTGATGCCAAAATGTCTTCTGCAAAATTTCTTCTGTCTGTCATGTCATAGGAGAGCATCTAGCATTACTTTATTAGACCAATATTAATAGAAGAGAGAGCATTAAAAAAAGGTCTAACTATTTTACCGTAGTGTTATTAATGTTTATATGGGGGGTACAATGCCCTGGGCAAACTTGTTTTAATAATGTCATGAAGTGCTTTCAAGCAAGGCCGCATGTCAACCAAAAAAGACTAAATTACTTTCATTTGTAATTTTGTGTGAAAATATAAGAGTGGTTGTATTATGTTTTTTCTACAGCCTAGTTAGATTTACTGTGTTGTTAGAATATGCATGTCAGATATTATTTGCATCATTTTTAAAAGAGTATAGGATTAGTCACAACAGATCTATCTAATTTGAGTGTTCCATTTGTTTCAAGTGATCTGTTCTAAGTATGACTAAGCATAGATAATCCAGTCCCTAATATTTTAAATATTATTTGTAAACAAGCAGACAGATATATTTAATAGATTCATAAATATGAGCTTTTCATATTCATCTACTCAGTAAAGCATACATAAATGAAGATTAATTCCCTTTTACCATGTTTAACTTCAAGACATCAGAAATTATTGGGATAAAAATGAGCATCAGATTGAAGCTATTCTATTCCTATAGTGCTGTTGGCTGAAATATGGAATATGGTTCCTATGCCTTTAATAGTTGTGTAAAAATGTGGATTTCAGTTCGAGTTGCTTGTGTTTAAAGAAATACACAAAACCACACCTGCTGGAATTCACACTTTTACACAACTATTAAAAGTATAGGAGCCATATCCCATATTTCAGCCAGTAACACTATGGGAATAGAACTACTTGTCTAGTTTTGCTGGCTACAATGGAACTGTAGGAAATCTAAGAAAGGCGATTTCATGACAATAAAATCGTCTGAACCATAATCCAATTTATCTGTGAAAGTAAAATCCCTAGTTTTAAGATGAATTAGTCCTTTTGTGTTGATGGAGGCAGGCAGGATTTTCCCCGGGTACTGGTTGTGGGGGTCAAGAGGTTAAAACAGTTGCTGGAATTCAGCATGGCTCTTCTTATGTTCTTATGTTCTTATGGAATACCAAGAGGTTAAAACAGTTAAATATAAGTGCTTCAGATAACATTTTGAATTTTGTGTTCCTTTTTTAATAGACTCAAACAAAATTAGCTTTAATATAAGACACACAGAGGGAACGGGCCGTTCACATGGAGAGGAAAAATGGGCATAATTGCGAGAAAGAAAGATTAATATAATGGATGAATAGAATAATGGAGAGTTGTTGCCATGATATGCAGTCCCCGATTCCACACATTTCTGTAACAGAATCCAAGAGCAAATGTCATTTGCTTGTGAATGGCACTATGAATAATAAAACATTTGCTCTTGCTGTTGTGTCAACATCTGAAATTGGCAAAAGACAGACCTCATTCCCCAACAAGCTGCTGCTCAGTCGCTGCTGCTCTTTGTATTATCTCTCTCTTCTGAGTGATTCTTCCCCATTTCCCCTATATGCAAGCAAATAGGCTCATACTCTTTCTGCAGAAAATGTTGAGAAAACATGGTAAAAGCAAAAGCAAAATCAATTTGGACAGCAGAACATGGTGAAACAAAAGAACAGAACTCAGCACTTATTTGAAATATTTTGATTGAAAGCTAAAGACATTGCAGCCACACATAGTCTTATGAGTGCTATATAGTAAATCTGGTAGAAGTTTTTCTGGATACAATAATTATTTCCTTACTTTATTTTTGTCCTACCTTTTCCCAATAATAATAATAATAATAATAATAATAATAATCATCATCATTTATTTCTATCCCATCCTATCTCCTGGAAGGGACTCAGGGTGGTTTACAACAAAAGTTGGTAAACATTCAATACCAAGAAAAATATAACAAATACATAAAATCATGGACAAAGAAATAAATATCAGGGTATACTTATAAAACAACTCAAAAATAACACGTAAAAAATTTAGATATACAAATAAAGCGATTGGGAGACATTTCTCTACTGAATCTAATAATAATAAACAATTAAACCATTTTAAACATGTAATACAATATATGGCAGGCCATCTGGGCTGAAGTAAGTAGCTAAATCAGGTTCAATAAAATGCCAATTCACCTGCTTTAGGTGAATTTTTAACAGCTTCTTAAAAGAGAGGAGGGAGGGGGCAGTTTTAAATTACTTTAGAAAGGAGTTCCAGAGGCGGCAAGTGGAGAAGACCCCCCCCCCCTCTTGTTCCCATAAGCCATGCTTGAGACAAGGGTGGGACTGAGAGAAGGGCCTATTCCACAGATCACAGTACTTGTGTTGGATTATAAGTGGAGAGGCAGTTTTTAAAAAAACTAGTCTGGGCCTGAACCATTTAGGGCTTTATAGGTAATTACCAGCAGTTTGTATTTAGCCCAGAAGCAGATCAGCAGCCAATGGAGCTGCTGCACCATGGGAGTCATCCTCCCACGATATGGTGTTCCGGTTAATAACAGGAACTGATAAAAGGCTGATCCATAGTGTGTCACAACCTCTGACCAACACAACTCTTTAGTATTATTAGTAACTGGAAGTATCCTTATCAATAACATTAAAAATACAATATTATTAGTAACTGGAAGTATCCTTATCTAATTGATCTAATTTGCAACTGTTCTTATCTAATTATTTTAGTTTGTAATGAACTTTTTTAAAGTACGAGAATAGTGCTTTCAAAATTAATGACAAAAGTAAAGAGGGGCTAACACACTCCCTTACCCTGCTATTTTGTAATCTTTATTTGTTTCTGTGAACAAAAATAATCGTAGTTTCTAATACAACAGCTACAAACAATGTTATTGAAGCAGTGATTTTTTTAAAAAACCAAATATATAATTCAAGTAGGAATCCAGAAACTGCTATGTTTGCAAGGTCAGACTTACCATTCTTTCTTATTGCCACTTTGCAGAGATCTTTCAATTCCTGAGTTTGCTCTTTATGTGATAAAGACCACTTAGGACCATTTCGGGCTTAATGAGATGTGTAAGTTAATCTGCTAGTGTAGATACAAATGGAAATAGTGCAATTAGCATAAAGTAGGTATCAATTCATCCATTATAAAGGGTTTTTTTGAATTGGCATTTCTTGATGATTTTGCCTGCTAGCTAAATGTTTTGTGGCTCATCAGTAACTCTTCTTTCTGGGGGAGTTGAGGTTAGCCGTGAGATTTATATGAATCTACCACAAAGCAAAGGAGAAAGTAAATCTCAGGAAAGCAACTATATAGTGAATACTGCAAGTATTGGAAATGTGTGTGTGTGTGTGTGTGTGTTTGTTTTTTGTTGTTGTTTTTTAAAAAGGTCTCTTCCTTCTTCGTGTTTATCCTGCTAGAGCTTAGGGCTTGGTTAACCCTTTATCATTTTGCTCACCTTTTCCTGGAAATATTCCAGGCTGTCAATATTGTTTTTGTACTGTGATGTGCAGAATGTAAACAATTAAACACACAAAAAGCAAACTAATGCAATTGGACATAATACTCAATTTTGCCCACTTGAATGACACAATAAGCTGTATTTGAAAGCATTATAATGTTAGTAGAGAGGACGTAATATGTTTGCTTATTCCTGAGCTTAGAAATTTAGCAACACATGCATTAAGTTTTGTCATTGATCTACTGCATCTTTTTTCTACCTGTACCTTATCTTAATAATATAAATAATATAAATGCTGTTCCTTCAGCCTTCAAATAGCATGGATTGTTTAGAACAATGCCAACCAACCTGAGGGTGAAAAATTTGGAATGGGCATAAAACTCTGAAAATGCCATTTGGAAAAATCTAAAGTAACAAAAACACATATTACATGAAAACAATGCCACTGTTGCATTACTTTTAAAATAGGCTTCTGTCATATCACTCTTACAAAAATACATACATAGAAAGAAACTCTACCTTTGCTACTCATACACACACACATACTGTCACCTCCAGGGGCTGCGGACCCAGAGACTCTGATGCGGGAGAGTCGAGCTTCGTACACCCAGCGAACATCGCCATGTCAGGCCTTGGAGGGAAAATTCCAGTAATTACAGGGATAGGGGCCGGCAAAAACAGAAGCCGGCCAACAAACAGAGATCGCAGGAGTCAGCGGAAGATCCGCACTCCTTCCAACTTGCGACCCATCCCCCGACAGAACACGAGCCCTCTATCCCCTTTCTCTTCATCCCTGCTACTCCTCAATGCAAGGTCCATACTGAATAAATCAGCTACTCTAAGTGATTACATCATCGAGCAAAACACGGACACCATATGCATCACGGAAACCTGGACCCACGAGGGTGACAATATACCCCTCCACGAGCTGACACCCTCAGGTTTCCAGATGCTCCATCAGCCTCGAACCGGGGGCAGGGGAGGAGGAGTGGGAATACTGGTCCGGGACCACATCCCTACAACAACTAAACAGACCCCAGAAATCACTGGTACTGAATGCCTGGGAATTACACTAAACATCAAAGAGAGTCTGACGATCCTACTAATCTATCGAACACCTGGAGCCCCGAAGGAGAGCATTTCCAAACTGCTCGATCTCGTTGCGGACTGGACACTAAGAATGCCGAGACTTATTGTACTAGGAGACTTCAATGTCCATGCGGATATGATCATGACCTCCCCCCTAGCCAAGGACCTTATCCACTCCATGGATATCTTAGGGCTCTCACTGATGGAAACCGGCCCCACGCATTGGGCCGGACATACATTAGACCTAGTTTTCGGTACCGGGATACAAATAACACCGCAAGTAGTAACAGAGGTCCCTTGGTCTGACCATTTCACCTTGAAAGTTGGTATCAAGACCCCACTGCCACTGAGGGTAGACCCAGAACCTATTCTAGCGCGTCAAAAGAGGCTCATGGACCCCGCCAGATTTGCGTCGGCTGTTGAATCCCTGGAGGTACTCTCAACGAACAGGTAGAAAGGTGGAATACAGCCCTGTCCACGGCTCTTGACCAGATAGCCCCAAAACATCTCCTCCGGCCACGCAGATTTCGCTCGCCATGGTTCACCGAAGAACTGCGGCTGTTGAAGCGCAAGCGAAAACAGCTGGAAGGCGCCTGGCGACGGAAGCCCAGCCAGACTTCGAGACTAGCTTTCAGAAACATCCGTAAGACATACGAATTAGCCACAAAAGAGGCCAAGAAAGCCTACAACACCTCCCAAATAACAGCTGCGAGATCGCACCCAGCCCAGATCTCCAGGATTGTCTGAAGCCTGGTCAGTACAAACCCACAACCAAGAACCATGGACACTCTAGCCGTCTCAGCAGAGAAATTCCAGCAATTCTTCATAGAGAAGATCACTGCCCTTCGGCAAGAACTACCATCTATGTCTGAGGCTGTGAGTGAGAGAGAAGAAGAAATACATACTCCAACCAACCAGATATTCGCTCGTTTCGAACTGTTGGATCTGGAGGCAGTTAACAAAATCCTCTCTGCAGCACGACCAACTACCTGCTCCACAGATCCTTGCCCCTCTTGGCTGGTTAAGGACTGCTCAGAGGAGTTTCTGATTCCTCTGATGCACATAATAAACAACTCCCTGGAGCAGGGAGTCTTTAAAAAGAAGCCATGGTTCGCCCCCTCCTAAAAAAAAACCCAGCCTGGACCCTGCGACACCAGCTAACTACCGCCCGGTCTCAAACCTCCCGTTCCTCAGCAAGCTGATTGAACGTGCGGCAGTGGCCCAGCTTCAAAAATTCCTTGAGGACTCAGATGGCCTGGACCCTTTTCAATCAAGCTTCCGCCTCGGGCACGGGACCGAGTCCGTCCTGGTGGCCATCTCGGACGACATCCGCCGTCAACTAGACAAGGGAGGCTCAGTAGTTCTGGTGCTGCTAGATCTCACCACCATAATTGATACGGTAGACCACGATCTGCTGATAAAACAACTAGCCGTCGTAGGGATCCAAGGATCGGCCTTAACCTGGTTCAACTCATTCCTGCGAGGACGTAGCCAGCGAGTAGAATGGCTAGGCCAAACATCTGGGAAAGCTTTCCTTGAGTGTGGAGTACCCCAAGGTGCCATACTGTCGCCAATGCTGTTCAATATCTATGTCCGGCCTCTCACTGGTCTAGCTCGGAGCTTTGGGCTGGGATGTTACCAGTATGCCGACGACACTCAGCTCCTCCTAAAGCTGGAACCTGGAGTAACCTCGGTGCCGGAAAACTTCACCCAGTGCCTCGGAGCAGTGACGAAATGGCTCCGGGCCCATAAGCTGAAAATAAACCCAGCAAAGACTGAGATCTTATGGCTGGGCCATCCGTCAGAGCTAGTCAACCCACTGCCCCCCTTCGAAGGGGAACCGCTGACCCCATCCCCCTCTGTGAGGAGCCTCAGTGTCATCCTGGACTCTAAGATGACGATGGAGGCCCAGATTGCCTCTACGAGCAAAAGGGCCTTCTTCCACCTATGCCAAGCGAGGCAACTGGCGCCCTACCTACCAACAGAGGCGTTAGCTACAGTAATCCACGCCACGGTTACATCAAGGCTGGATTACTGCAACGCCTTATATGTGGGCCTTCCTCGGTCATTAACCTGTAAGATCCAGATTGTGCAGAATGCTGCCGCCAGTCTCCTCACAAAAACACCAATGAGATGCCACATCACACCATCCTTGCAGCGTCTGCACTGGCTGCCGGTCGAACACAGAGTCCTTTATAAGACTCTGACCCTGACATTCAAGGCCCTGCGGGGCCAGGGTCCCTCATACTTAAAAGACTGCTTGACCCTACCCACCCACCCACCGGGCAGCAAACGAGAACCTCCTCTGTATCCCGGGTCCGAGAGAGGCTCATCTGGAGTCCACGAGACAGAGATCTTTCTCTGTTGTGGCCCCCGTCCTGTGGAACTCTCTACCGCCAGACCAAAGAGCCAGTCCTGACCTGCCCCAATTCTTGGCGGCACTTAAGACATGGCTATTTAGGAAAGCCTATGCATAATACGACAACCAACGACCCAGAACCTTCCGAGTCCGATATTTTTAGCCATTTTAATATTTTGATATTCTAATGTTTTAATACTCTAGTACTGCATTGCTAGCTGTGTAAGTCGCCCGGAGCACACTTGTGGAGGGTGACTCATAAATAATAAAGTTCAGTTCAGTTCAGTATATATTTGAAGACAATGTACTTTTTGAAATGTGATCATATGTATGTTTTGCAAATGGAAGTTCACAAGTATGCATGCACTTACTCTCATTCACCTTTGCACACAGATTTCAATGGGCACAGATCAAAATCAGTTCTCAAATATAAGATAAATTGGCAGGTCTATTTTGGTCTTCCAATTCATTACTTGGTAGAAAGTTCCACTAATTCCCATGGAACTTCAATGTTTAATGTAGACTGAATAGACTGTTTTTAGCGTTTTTGATCCTCAGAGAAGTAGAAACAAAGGTTCAAAAGACCAAAAATCAATAAGATGGTAGAACAGTCATTAAGTGTTATAATATGAAATGGTAATTGCTACTGGGGGAAAAACAACCCTTTAATTCATCTGTTACAAAGTATAAACAGAACCTAATTATAGAAAATTTATATTTTTTTCCCAAGTAGCCATATAATAAAGTAGATGCAGTTCTGGAAGTAAAATCAGAACCCTACTCATTATGTTGCTGATTCTGAATGCTTCATTATCTGGACCAACTCATTGTAAGAATACAGTGGGATGCCACATATAAACAAAGAAATAAATACTTTATCCAATATCTATCCACAGATGTATTTTTATAAGTGTTAATTGGGAGAGCTATATTCAAGCGGCTCATGACTGGTTGTATAGACTGGTATCACTGAAGGACCTTTTAACATGAATATTATTCACTAGCCAACCATCATAATTTTACAATGGTTGGGAAAGTATATATGCTGATAGAATTGAGCTATGCTTTTTATGATCATAAAATTTTACTGTCAGGTAGTCATTACAATAGATTTCCAAGCATTTCTTTTCATTCCTGTAATTCAGTAATGTATTCAGTAATACAGACTTTATTCTCTGGTCTGAAAGAGAAAGAGACAGTGAATTTTCAGAAGATGGTCTGGAGAGGCTTCCTGGAAGATTGATTTTTCAATCTAAAGATCATTTGAGTTAAATGGTGCAATCCACTAGGTCGGTATTTATGTAGTTTTCACCTTTTTAGAACTGTCATCTGTTGGAGAAAAAGAACTCTAAACAGATCTGAGTTTGGCTCATGCATCATTTTACTTGCACCTAGAGGATGTAATGTGATATCTACTTTCATAAGACCCTTTGTATTGGAGTTTATGCTAAATTGTTGCCTCTAGCTAAAATAATAAATAATTAGACATCACATCAAAGTTTTATTAGGCTCCATTTTCCTCCACAGAGATTAGGTTTTTGCGCAGGTTTCACGAGATGCAATATAAGCATATTTCACTTGTTGTTGGGAATATGAATAGATGAATGGTGAGTTTGTGGAATACATAAATATATGTGTGGTTGTGGAGTATTTTGTGATTTGCTAAAATTGCAATTTAAGCACATTAAACATGAACGTTCCATGAGAATTAGTGGAACTTTCTACCAAGTAATGAATTGGAAGACCAAAATAGACCTGCCACTTCATCACACTGTGCTTTTTTAGCATCTTAGGACACTTCCTCACCAGTTCAGCAATGGAAAAATGGCATGGGGGAGTCCTCTGTGTGATGAAGTCCCTAATATTTAATGTGTCTTGTAGGCATGGTTTAGAACCCAAAAATAGGGAATTGAAAATCTAATTGGGGGGGGGGGGTTGATTAGTAATAGAAAGAATTACAAAAAAATTTCCAAAAAATTTCCAAAATGTAACGTAAATACTAAACAATTCGTTAGTAGTTCGTATGCCAGCGCATGCACATTCCAGATGGATTTGGCCTACAACTCCCAGAAATCCTAACAGCTGGTAAATTGGCTGGGATTTCTGGGAGTTGTAGGCCAAAACTTGAATAAATCACACTGAATTCTAGATGGGACTCTCCAAATAGGAAGGAGGGAGGGAAGGAGGGAGGGAGGGGGGGGTATTCTATTCTTGGAAGCAGCAAAAAGGAGGAGCCCCCCCTCGCTCCTCGCTGCCTCTCTCTCACCCCAATCCTGAGGGAGCGAGGGCCCAAGTTTGCCCAGGCTGAGAGGAAAAGGAAGAGGCCTGAGGCTGTGAGGAATGGTGGGAGTTGAAGTCCAAAACACCTGGAGGGCTGAAGTTGGCCCGTCATGAAGCCTCTTCAAGGCTTTAGATCCTGGCAGGCAGAAGGGGCAGGGAGGGCCCGTCCACTCCTCCTCCCCTGCCAGGATCTAAAGCACATCAAGGCTTGGCATGCTTTAGATCCTGTGAGAAACCAACCTAATGTATTCTGACTCTGGTCCCTCCTCAAGCGGTGCAAACGGGCTCTTCTCTATGAGCCCGGGATTCTGCAGCAAATCCTCCCCCAAAGAATATGTATGTGCACACAGGCAGCAAACGCTGTGCCCGGGCTTTTCCCGGGAGAGGCTGCCTCCCGGACTCATAGAGAAGAGCCGTTTGCAGTTTGCACAGCTTGGGGAGGGACCACAGTCAGAATACTTCGGTTTGAATTTTATCTCTTCTTATACCCATTGTTATTACTGCTGTATTATTGCATGTGCATGGAATGTAGGTATATGACCAGTTGGATTACTTATAATATTAGGCACTTACTCTATAAGTTAGCATTCATTCTATTATACATTAGGTTGGTTTCTCACGTGTTGTGTGCAACTACCCCAATACTCTTTGATGCTTTAGATCCTGGCAGGCAGGAGGGGCAGGGAGGGCCCCCCATTTGGCTGGAAGCCTGGAAAAATGTAAACAGAGAGGTTTACTCAAGAGTAAATCCACAAAGGAGGGCACTTCATGAGTAAACCTCTCTGTTTACTTCCTTTGCAGATTTACTTCTGAGTAAACCTCTCTGTTTACATTTTTCCAGGCTTCCAGCCGAAAGAAGAGCGAGTTTTGGGCTTGCCTTGCCTTAATACTTATTGGCAAGGGAGGCGGGAGGGTGGTGAGAGAGAAGGAGGGTGCCCCCCCCCCCCTTACGACCTTATTACAATACTTAAGAAAATCCTGGCCGCTGAAGTTCTATAAAGAAAGTCCACTTCCTGGTTGGCGTTCCAGATGCGGAAATATTCAAAAGTAGCATTTCTTACGAATCCCTTCCGAATCATTTAATTTTCATAACTTTTTTCTCATGCCTAGTGTCTTGTATTGACAGTCTTCTGGGACATGAATAGAAGGGAAAATATGCACAACAGTTTTCTTACCCTGAACCTATTTAGGATGTTCCCTTTGTATTCCTTTTTCTGCTTGAAGTAAAAATTATTTCTTTGCTTACTTCCACTAAACTCACTCCTCTCTTTAGGACTCAGAATTAAATGCCTAAATAACATATTTATATAATGTGAAATGGCTATTAGATGTATAAAGCGTAACAAAACACATACAGCAAGAAGAAGTGAGGGGAGAGAGGGGGGGGAGAGCAAGATCACAAAGGGTGCATCTACGCTGTAGAAGTGCCATTTGACAGCACTTTAGCTGCCACAGGTCAGTACCATGAAATCCTGGGCATTGTAGTTTGGTGAAGTACCAGCAGCACTCTTTGGCAGAAGAAAACAAATACAACTCCCGGAAGTCTATCACATTGTACTATGTTAGTTAAAGTAGTGTCAAGCTGCATAAATTCCATAGTTTAGATTGCAGGTGATAAGGGTTAAGGTTTGCTGAAAAAGAATTGATATGAAATGAAAAGTTTTGAGATTTGAATCATCAACATGCACATATACATGAACAACAGAATGATAAATCATCAGGGACACAGATATTCACCTAACCTATTTAGACAGCCTCTTTAATTATCCAAGTGTCTTTTTGCCTTTGGGCCAGCTTCTGACATGTTATATGGTGACTCCTAAAGTTCCTAGAGTCAAAGTATCATTGAGTTAAAATCCACAGCTAAAGCACACCTGAAAGCAGGAGTGTAAATCCTCAACTATTTCATTTGTGCATAGTTTTGCTACTGGAATTCCCTCAGCTTCCTGGTAGGCACAAGCAAAGATAAACTGCTGTAGCCTCTCCTAACATACATATTCTTCCTTGTTAATACCTTTTGCCATGTTAGCCATAATCTGCTATTGTTTGGTCACATGCATCCCACTTTACATATGTAGACAATGACATGAATAACATTTTTCTACCTGGGGGTTAAAAGTAATTAATACTATTCCCATCTCTGTCCAAGAGATAGCTAGGAAGTCTCTGCCAGGACTGTTTATGTGACTTCGTTCTATTCATTTCTTAAAAGGAGTAAATATGTTTGGTCCAAACACATAACATCTCGGAAAAAGTATCCCAATTCCTGAGAATGAATTAGAACCTTCATTCCCTGCAAAGAATAAAATGATGTCTAGGTTGCATGTCAGTCCTACCAGGAGACTATATTGAGATAATATGCAAAACATGGGGATTTGGTTAATCGTGAATTATATAATACAAACTCAATGTATATAAAGTTCCATTTAGAAGAAAATGTAACATTATTCTTCTCCAAATACTTCTGGACTTCAACACCCCTCATTCCCTGGTGGGAGGGGGGGAGTAGCAGTATGTAGAAGACCACAGTTCCCCACCCCTATTACCCAAACATCACCGTGAATCACTGTGAGGGAACAATGGACTTTTAACAAGCCAGCAATTTAAAAAGAAAGCCTACAGTATATACAAAAATGACCAGTTGAAACTAGTTCAGCAGAAGCACCCAGTCTGCTTACTCTATAGCAATTTAACCAATCTATGTAAGAGGCACTAAAAGGTTAAATAGCATGAAAACATTTTTCATAAATATGGCAGATACTGAATACTAAATACTACATAACTTATCATTCCAAGTAATGAAAGTTCTCCACATTTTCAGATATAGCTGCAAGAGTGTTCATGGATAGTGTAACATCTCATGGTTCCATGACTGTACATATTAGGGGACACTAGCCTATAATTACTTGCTTAGAAGTAAATCCCACTGAACTTCTGAGTAGATCTGCATAGGATTGTACTGTAAATCATCTAATCATAGAGTTGAAAGAGACTACAAGGGCCTAGAATGCTGGACTGACACATTGTCATGTTCAGTTAACTTTTCAAATAGATAATTTCACACAACTTTCCTATAGATCTCAGATGCCTTTATCAATGCATGGGATAAACTTCCACATGTAAATTACTGTCAATTCATGGATGGAATATTGGGAAGGAATGTCTTAACTTCAAAAAAACATAGTTAAGATTCTTTCTTTGCTTTATTTTTAAAATGGCCTTCTGCCACATAGCAGAGGGTGGCCTATTAGAGCAGGATGTCCCATGGAAATGTAGCTAAGTCATGGCTGCTTGGAGTCATTGTCACAACATTAAGTCCTTAATAAAATCACTCCTACCATTACGTAACTAACAATATGGAAAGAATTATGGGAACTGCATGTTAATAACAATGCTATGCGTTTTCATAGCACATTTCAGGCATTTTAAATGCTTTGTGTACATTACCCCAGAATTTTTTGCAGCTACCTGTGGGCAGTCAGTATTATTATTCCTAAATTGCAGATGGGGGAGTGAAGGATCTGCCAGTTCTTGGCTCACATAGCTATCCATTATTCATACAGCTGTTTGAATTACTTCTCTCTTTCTCTGTTAGCTATGCAAACTAACACTCGATGTGTGGGGGGATAATCTTTAGTACCATATTAAGGAAAAGAACAATAAGAGAGATGGCAAATTGTTTTATATATATAATGAAAGGAAACACAGAATATCAAGCAAGAAAGGACATTGGTTCTTTTGAGAAAAAAAACAGGATCTGGAATGGCATGGAGGGATAAGAGCTTGTCCCAGTTGGTCACTCTCTGGTGCAGGAGAATTCTGTTTTCGCTGTTCTTGTATTTCCTTAGCTGGAATCAGACAAATGCAAAAACCTGATGTCTGCCTTGGGAAGGAGGTTGGGGTGTAAAGGGAAATGTTTGCCAAAGAATAAATATAATGGCTCAAGCTGTTCCTTTTGATGTAGGATTTTAGAAAGCTCCTGGGATACCTCTGAATGGTGTTGACTAAAAAGTTCCCTTAAATCTCTTTCATGTTTGACACAGAGTAGTATGCAATTTTAAAAATCTAAATATTTTAGCCAACCTCATAGAGCATATTCATTTAAGAAGCTTAACACAATGATAAATATGTTTGAGCACCGGGAATGTGGCGCAGCTGGCTGGGTATAAGCTGCATAAGATCTCTACTGACCAGAAGGTCATGAGTTAGTGGCCTGCCCAGGTCGGGGTGAGCTCCGACCAATTTGTGTAGCTCGTTGTCAACCTTTGCTCATCTGTTGTCAACCTTTGCAACCATTGAATGACAGTTGCATCTGCCAAAAAAATACAGTAGGAAATTTAGGTACTGATTTCTGGAATGTTAAATTGCCTCTATGTCTATCTATATATGTTGTATGTCAATGGCATTGAATGTTTGCCTGTATATGACATTGTGATCCACCCTGAGTCCCCTGTGGGGTGAGAAGGGTGGAATATAAATGATGTAAATAAATAAATACGTAAATAAATTCTTTTTAAAAAAAATACAGTGTTTCAGAATGATGGTCACAGTTTCAAAGCAGTATATTCCATAATGATAATAATAACTTTATTTTTGTACCCCGCCTCCACCTCCCCAAAGTACCACCAGAACTTTAGCAACACAGCACCTGCGCCATCTAGTTTTCACCCCCAGAATTTTAGTTTTGTAAGTACTTTAGAAACATTTAGAAGCATGATTGCACAGGCCTACCAGCTAGGTTAATAAATGGTCAGGGATGACTATAACTTTTGCTATAGGTCCTTCTCCCTATGGAACAGATATATGCAATTGTAACTTCTACATAGTTATTCCTATGCCACAGTAGGGTCTTTGTGTGTGTGTGTGTGTGTGTGTGTGTGTGTAGCAGCTTTTGTTGAGTGCATTGGAAGTATTTTGTTCATTTACCATATTTCTCTTTTTTACAGATTTTATGTTATGAATATAATTTGCTATCAAATTTAGAAAACTCATCATGAAGCACCACCCCCTTTCAGAGCAGAAACTGCAATATTTTACTTTCATGCTAGTGAGCCATGAGCATTTTCTGGTATGCTTTCGTTATCCCATGTGTGAAATCATCCAAGTGAAGCCATCAGTTTAAAAGTGAATATAAATCTGAAATGGCAGTTTATGAGGACAAAAGCAAAAACCTTTTCAGAAATGTATTCTTCCAAGGAGCTGCCGCTAAATCTTATTAGCAAAAGCTCCTCTACAAGTTCAGAAGGAGAGGGAAGGGAACCAAAGATTACTAATGGCAGATGTGTAACTGTTAAAGTGATAAGAGCAATGCCTGGGTTTACTGGTTTGGGAACAAAACTCTTCCAGGCAGTCTCTACAGGATCTTTGAGGCTGAATGCTTTAAAATCAGGCAATTTACTGAAAAGTGACTCCAGGAGGAAAATCTTAGGTAAATGAAAAACAATTATTTTTAAACTATGAAAACAGAAAAAATTAGCAGTAAAAGACAGTTGCTGAAAACGCTATTCTTAACCCAAACTAAGGAGGCTATGTATGGTGCAGCTAAGCTAAAAGGGGCTTCAGGCTAACACGCACATGTATTTTTAAAAACCTATTTGACATTGAGAAAAGTCCAGATAAGGCAGAGAAGCAGGTTCAGGTTCTTAAGAAATTTCTGCTGCTCTTGCTTCTGTGGAACTTCTCTCCTTTTTGCTAGGATCTCTCCCTTCTCTCCTTTGCTTTTCCTGTCTAGAAACTCCTTTCTTGTCCCCCTTCTCCCACCACCTATATTTATTTGTACTTCTAATTTGGGAGCTATCTCCTGGAGTAAAGGGAATGTCTTTGGGTGGGACCTTAATGGGGTCCTATGTTTTCTCACTGGGAATTCAAATGAAAAGGCATCATGTGTGTGGAGTGATGAGAGCATCACTTCTCTTTTTGCACCACCGGTGGAAAGAGTGAGATTTAAAAAATTCCCTTGCCTTTACCAAAGCTGCTTAATGGTTGTGAAAATTAAAATAACCTTGGGAGACATCTGAACATTAAAGGATATATTTTTTTTAAAAAAATCCAAAAGAAACAAAGATAAGTGGTTCAAATTTGGATTCCCCCCCCCCCACCTTTTCTGCTTCAGATGTCTAAATTCGTAAGTTTTTTCAAAATTTCAGTCATTTCCAAATCAATCTATCCAACCCTAATAAATATACATTATTTATGCACATTTTGTCCAAATAGTGTGTTTCATAGCACCATTTCTTTCTTTTGAAGGTGAGGGCAATGTGTAAATGGCCACATTATAGAAATGAAAGCATGAGTAGAAAGGAGATGTCTCCATAATGTATCGTATGTTAAAGAGGAGTCTAGTTTTGAATCATAAATAAATGAAAAGGGACTGATGTTTGATCAAGGTTCTATACATAAAAGAGCAGTTCCCATGGAATATTGATATATCAAAACTTGGCCTTTCAGAGACATCTGTAAAGAAGAGTAGAAATAGTTTTGAAGGTTACTGCTGTTGTAAGAGTGCACATTTGGGATGATTAAGTCCCATGGTATACCAGAAACATTGCTATTCAGGAATCAAGCCTATGCAGTGTGATTTTAATTATTTAATTATATAATAAATACCAATGCTTATGCAACCTATGTAACCAGATAATTACTTTGGATATTCTTTATAACCATGATATCTATGGGCCCTTCCACACTGACACAAAATGTGTCTTGAAATGGCACAAAAATGCCAGTTTGGAGCCTGTCATGTATCACGTTCCACAGTTGATGGTGATTGGTGGTGGTAAGCCTAGCAGTTGGTGATGAAATGGTTAATGTAAGTCTTAGTTCTAAAAGGTTGAATAATCTGTAAGTTCATGGGTGAAAGCAATTAAGGGTGGACGTATGCAAGAGATAGGTTGCAGCTGGGTGTTTTGGGATATACAGAGCTAGCCTTGGGACTGATCTTCGAGAGAAAAGTATTTGTCTTATTTTGGTGGTAGATGCTGCTGGTTTTCCTCCAGGTCTCTAGATTTTTGGTATCCTGTCCTGTCTCCTGAATTATTAGAACCCTGGAATTTTGAATTTCTGGACTGGCTTTGGATTATGGTATAGACTCTTGATCCCTGGACTTTGCTCATTGAAATCTCAGCATTTGACCACTGGACTGGACCCTTTGACTACGGTGTAGCTTTTGCTATCAGTTTTTGTTTATTCTGTGGCTGAGTGCTATCTTTATGTTTTAAATTTTAGACTATTAAAACAGCCAGAAAGTAAGTGCTGTTTTAATTAAACTGTTTGATACAAACTGGGTGTTTGTTTGGTTCATCTCTACCTGAATAAGGCAGAGCCCAGGCATCGTGACAGAGCCCCACTGTGGCTATATGTGACTGCTAAAGGCTACCTAATTGGTGGGAGAATCAGTCACATAGCCCAGTCTTGCTGATGGCAGTTCTGGATGGCTAGGCATGGGCAAAGGCACCCAACCCTCCCTTCACCCCATTTCCCCACAAAAACATGAGGACTTGCCTTTATCATTGCAGGCAGATTCTCTTTTTAGATTGTGTCATTCAAGATGCTTTGGAACGGGAGTGACGTGATCCAAGAAAAGGACAGACTCCTGTGATAATAAGGGCAATTCCCCTTTGTTTTTGCATGGAATAGGGGTGCGGAAAGGCTTAGGAGCAACCGCCATCCCAACATGTGGTGCTCATGGCAATTTCAGATGCCTGTTTCTACTGCCACAGCAGAAGTTCTGGATTTTTGCAAATGTTTTTTAAACATGGTTATAAACTGAAGTAAAAAAAACTTACTGTGGGTTAAAACACATTAGCTTGGCTGCATCATTTGGACATCCCAGGTTAATACAATAGCTACACTGCATTATCTGGTAGCATTTGGTTCCATCTCAAGAAACAAACTATGGGGGAAGCTGAATAAGACACTGAAAAACAAAAGACTTCTAGGCCTTATCCAGGCCCTTCACAGGAACAGCAAACTTCAGATCAGATGTGGCAACTGAGATATCCATGTCCACAGGGGTATGCCAATGATGCATCCTTGCCCCCACCCTATCCAGCATATTCATAAATGATATGGAGGACACCCTTTTAGAACCCAATGGACGCTTGGTCAAGCTTGGAACTAGAAGAACCCTCTTACTGCTTTATGCAGATGCTGCTGCCATCATCTCATGCTCTGGAGCAGGTCTAAATTACTTACTAAGGAAATTCCTGGATTACTGTTCCCAGAACAACCTAAAAATCAATCTAAAGTTCTGGTATTTGAAAAAAAGATGTTTCCCTCTGTCATTGTTCTTTTGGTTGGCATACTCTAGAACAGGTCAGAAATTCCCAATATCTTTGACTTTATTTTCACCACAGACTGCTCTGGTCGACTCATATTGCTTCTATTACCCTCAAAGTTCAAGTAAACATTTTACCGCTACTAAAGGGGACAATTCGTACCTTCAGCAACTAAAGTCTTTAATGCTAATATATAATCCCAGCTGCTGCATGCTTCCAGCATCTGGGCTGGGGGCCTAACACAGCAAACACCATTTTTGAGGATGCTTTTCCACCTCCCCAGATCAATCAATCGCCTTTATTTCAGTTAACATATCTTTGGCAGATACAGATAAATATAATACAGCTAAAAGTCACATATAAAGCACAATAAAGGTTATCAAATGTACACATATTAAGATCGCTGGCCTTAAAATGTATATCTCTTAGAAGCTAATATGTATCTAGTAGGCATGAGAAAAAAGTTATGAAAATTAAAAGAAATCGGAAGGGATTCGTATGTATGGGACTTTCAAGTTTATACGCATCGCAGGGCCAATCCCGGAAGTGGACTTTCTTTTCCGCACTCTCTGGGCCCAAATGTTCGTTAGATTCGTAAATATTTTGGATGCCCACCCAACAGGAAAATTTCACCCTCCAAAATAGCTTTGCAGACATAACTCACAGTCAAATCGGGGCCTTACCATGCTTGGAGCCTAATTAGAGTGAAAGGCCTCCTCCAGGAAGTGAAAAAGGAGCCGGAAACGATAGAGAGATCCAGATCGGGACTCCTAGAGGGGCTGGAGGACTGACGAAAAAAGCAACTTAAACACCCAGGAAGGGGGTTTAGATAGAAGGACAGAGCAGAAGGACATAAGAACTGCTGAGAGAAGGGCAGCAGGA
The DNA here is from genome assembly GCA_030556195.1 of Anolis apletophallus. Classification (NCBI taxonomy): domain Eukaryota; kingdom Metazoa; phylum Chordata; class Lepidosauria; order Squamata; family Anolidae; genus Anolis; species Anolis apletophallus. Next base: position 99,581,806 of record JARBWK010000003.1, read on the forward strand.
GTGAAAAGAGCACGGAGAGGAGAAGGAAGAGTTCAGAATCAAGAAAAGCCATAGAGTTCAAACGGAGATCCTAGAGTGCTATGGTAAAACTGAATGGGGAAAAGCTGGAGTGAGGAGAACTCTACAGATTAGCAAGGCCTGCACCAGAGGTGGGCATTGGCAACTATTTTATTTAATAATATTAATAATAATATATTAATGCATTATATGTCCCTGCAAAGAAACCCTGTCCTTTAATAATATTAATAATAATATTAATAATAATATATTAATGCATTATATCTCCCTGCAAGGAAACCAAGGGAAATGTTGCCCTTTGATTTGCCTGTGCTTAAAACAGTGTCAGTCCTGTTTCCCTGCTTTGCCTACTTTAGAACTACTAACGAATTTCGTTAGTAATTACGTTACATTTTAGAAATTTTTGAATTTTTTTGTAAGTCTTTCTATTACTAATCAACCCCCCATTAGATTTTTGATTCCCTATTTTTGGGTTCTAAACCATCCCTAGTATCTAGGGCTGTGTAGTTTTCTACTATTTAGTGTACTACTGTTATAATCGCATAAAGACTATAGTTAAATTTCTCAGTTTCTCTTTGGTTACTTTTCTTTAGATAAAATGCTTTTTCGGGTCTTTGAGGCATGAACAAAAAAGTTTGCTATCTCCTCTGTAACTTTTTTATTTGAGTCCCCCAAAAGATACTTTAAATAACATTGTAAAGATCTTCCTGGCCAATGACAAGAGGCGTTATTACCATCTTCTTTCATTCCTATAAAAGGAACATTCAAACATGACATGCAGTAGAGACTCTACTACGCCCGCCTTACACAGGCAAAGCCGATCATTGTAATCTTTATGTTGAAAACGTCCTTCTAGGATAGCTGAGGGAATAACGTTGAATCGGGCTTTGCTAAATGCCTGTCGATATTTAGGGATATTTAAGTTGTCTAGGTATTTAGCTCCACTTAGTGGTCTAAACTCCAGGCCCAGGTTTATAGGGGAACAAGTACTACATGCTGCAGTAGTACAATTTTGCATATCTATGTCAATTATTCATTGTTTCAGAATTTGTATTTCTGTACTTGGGTCTAGGGAGAGTAATAGGTCTTGTGAGAGCCCCAGTTTGAGTAGTTTCTCTTTTAATGTCTTCTTCCTTTGAGAGATGAAGAAGTCTTTCTGTAGCAAGTGTACATAGTCATCCTCCTCACCCCTAGACATTTGTTTTATCCAGTATCCTAGCGCCCATTTCCATGCTATACATTCTACAGATGGTATACCCACTTCTAGGCGCAGTACTGCTGAGGGCACACAGTTGGGTGTGGCAAATAGTTTTTTTAAGAACATAGATAAAAACCGTTCCATTTGAGATGTAAAGCCCAAGATCCATACTGGGATGGCATACCTCCCCAGATGTGAACCATCCTGTGTCTTATTACTTATATCAGGGGAAGCATTCCTGTCAATTAGAACCTGGTGGTGGGCACTTAAATATTGGCTCAAGAACAGAGTTTTTAGTTTAGGATCTGGTTTGATTCATCACTTAGCTCAGGATGATTACATAAGCAGTTGGTTTAAGATCAGTTCTAAGAAAGCCTCCTCTATCGGCCTTTCCGCGTCCCTCCTAACTCATTTGGGTTTTGACATGGCTCTCAAATCAATCAAACAGAGGGAAATTACCTTTTGTGAGCTCTGCTCACCCTTACGTATCTTGCTCCTCTAGTGCCCTGTCCATACATTACGATGGGCCTTTCTGTGCAGCGAACTATCTAAAGAACTTGACTGTAACCAAATACCACTGCCTATTTTCCAAAGCAAGGTGCAGTGTACTCCCATCGGAATTGCTATGTGGGAGATTTGCAGTTACCCCATGTAATGAAATAGTTTGTCCATGTAATGAACAGGAAGTAGAATGCATCTACCACATTCTACTTTCATGCACTTTCTATGAACAGGCCTAGGCACACATAATCAATCCTCTACTAAAAAAACTTACCAGCAAGTCCAGTGGAATTTTATGTGAAGTTTCTACTTAGTGACAATCTTCCCCATTTGGCCTTGGCAGTTGCCAATTTCTTTTTGATGCAGCCAGGATTTTACAATTAACAATTTGTGTGTTTAATCAATTGATGTTCTTAATCTCATTACCTGTATACCTTGTACACCTATGGTGAAATAAGGGTCTTTGGACCATAATAAAATGTCATTGTTGTGTAAGTGGAGCCTAAGCCACATATACATCCTGTTTACTAGTGGACTGAACATCATCCTATCTTGCATGGTTACCACAACAAAACAGAACGTAAATAGACCAAATCAGTTAATGATTGCAGCATCTTTTGAATGGTGATTTGGATTTATGAGATTATGCAGCCTAAAGTGAAGATGGCAACCTGTCAGTAAGAAAGGAGAAGTAGACTACAGTGTTCCCTCGCTACCTCACAGTTCACTTATTGCAGACTCACTGTTTCATGGATTTCAAAAAGTATTAATTTAAAATATATATCATGGTATTTTCACTGTTTTGTGGGGTTTTGCCACCGCTGCTCTCCAAGGCACTTTCCCTCCTCAGTCCTCCCTCCAGCCTTGAAATTGCCTTTCCTTGGCTTTATTTTAAGTTTATAAAGACTTACAATAGTGTAGAACTACTAAAATAATGTATAAATATTAAAATAAATAGAGTATCCCTACATTATGGTTTTTCACTTATTGTGTGAGGTCCTGGAACCTAACCCCAGCAATAAGTGAGGAAACACTGCACTGTAATTTTTTTTTTTAAGTGAACAGAGTAGCTTGTTATGTGAAACTTACCAAGAGGCTTATATCTGAGGATCCTAACTCCCGTATGGTTGATTAGAGTAGTGTGGTGGAAAAAGACTAATTACCAAAATACAGTACTGACATCAGAAAACTGAGGAAGATTAAAGAAACACAGGAACTTTGAGAACCATGTTCCATCACAATCCAGCCTATGGGACCATAGGGACAATTTCATTTCATTTTGAACACGCTATCTCCTGGTTTAGCAAATATTATTTCCCAAGGGTGACAGTGTTATGGGGGATGGAGGTAGGAACTTACTTTGTTTCTATCATCCAGAAACTATAGACCTGATCACACCTGAGAATGAGAGAAGGTATGTATATTTTTTATGTGATGTGCAGATAGAATACACTCTGGAGCCCATCACATTAATTTATTTTCTACTAGTACCTTTTAAAAGTAATTTGCTTCAATTCATCACACTACAGATGTCTTCTCTCTTCCCTGTCATTTCTTTCCCTCTTCCTTCCTCTCCTTCACCATCCTATCCCCCCTTCAAAAAGAAAATCTTTTCGAGGTTTGAAGTCTTGATTTTTTTCCCAGAAGATCAGCTACATATGAACTTCAAAATGGTTTGTGTTCACATAACAAATGATGTGCTTTTGCTGAACACTGAAGAAAAAGAGATGGCTGCAAATGATACCAATATTGTCTCCAAAAACGTCAATTTGCACATCTTTTACGTATGAGTTCAGATTGGATGCACACACAAGGGAGCATGCGTTAGGTGATAGGATCCTCAAGAAACTGTAGGAAACAGGTGCCCAAAACAGAGTAAATTACTATGTGATGAGATACATGTCAAGATCCTCCCCAACACACACACGTAATTTCCTCACTCCTAATCAATACACTATAATAACTTTATCCCTTTCTTGATTTATTCTTGGTAAAGGCAATTTTTGTGTTCTAAAATATAAATTGTTTTATATCTGCATTGACCTAAATCCTGTGTTAATCTAAATTAGAGTAGGTCCACTAGGTTTTTCTGTGTTGACTCACTACTCAACAATTGACTAAATAGGTCCCTTCCAGTTGGAATTAACCATCAGTCTTTTAATGGATTTAACATTTTTATCTGATTATCCCTGGAGTCATTTGTCATCTACACAGCTGGGCTAAGTTTGCATTAGGGCCATTGCTGCTGCATCACTGGCCACCCACAAGTGTCTTACTGCCAATGTTTGCAGGGCCGGATTACCCATAAGGCCAGACGAGGCCATGGCCTCAGGCGGCGGCTATGGGGGGGCGCTAAAATGGCGACCGGACCTTCGGGTCGCCACGGCATCGGTAGCAGTTGTTGAGGAGGGAGGGAGGGAGCGAACGAGCGGGAGGAGGAGCCGAGGTGAGGAGCCAGGAGAGTGGAGGGGCAGGTTCCAGGCCGGCCTTTTTCCTCCCTTCCTCCCTCTTCCCGCGTGAGAGAGAAGGAGCTGGGGGGAAGTCCCACCCCAAGGCACGCCTGGCGTGGCTTCCCGACGCCTCCTCACTCGCATGCACGGGCGCCGCCCCTCCCTCCTTCACTGGAAGAAGGAGCGGCGCACGAGCGAGGAGGCGTCGGGGGGCCCCGTCAGACGCGCCTAGGGGCGGGACTTCCTCCTGGCTCCTTTCGCGCGCGGGCTGGCGCCACGCTCCTTCCTTCACTGAAAGGAGCGCGGCGCCCGCTCGCACGCAAGACAAGGAGCAGGAGGAAGTCCCACTCCAAGGCGTGTCTGACGGGGCTCCCCCCGCCGCCTCCTCGCTCGTGCACCGCTCCTTCTTCCTGTGAAGGAGGGAGGCGCGCCCGTGCATGTGAGCGAGGAGCCGTCGGGACTTCCTCCCGGCTCCTTCTCTCGCGCATGCGGGCGCCGCGCTCCTTCCTTCACTCGCCCGCATGAGAGACGGAGTCGGGGGGAAGTCCCGACGCCTCCTCGCTCGCATGCATGGGCGCGCCTCCCTCCTTCACTGGAAGGAGCGTCGCGCGAGGGAGGAGGCGGCGGGGGAGCCCCGTCAGACGCGCCTTGGGGCGGGACTTCCTCCCGGCTCCTTCTTTCGCCCGCGAGCGGGCGCTCCGCTCCTTTCAGTGAAGGAAGGAGCGCGCCGCCCACCCATGCGCGAGAGAAGTAGCCAGGGGAAAGTCCCACCCCTAGGCGCGACTGACAGGGCTTCCCCCCGACGCCTCCTTGCTCGCGCCAGCCCGGCCCCCCTCAGGTGGCCCCGCCCCCCTCAGGCGCTCTCCCCCCCTGGGGGCGGCACTCACCGGGTCTGGCCTCGGGCGGCCCCAAATCTTAATCCGGGCCTGAATGTTTGTGAAAACAAGGATTGTTGAGATAGCTTCAGTTGAGACACCTTTTCTCTATGATAACCCTTTCAGGAGTGAATTTCCCTTTTTCAGGATAAATTTCTTTCACTTCCTGTTGTCTCACCTCCATTCTTAACTATGAGTCATTTGTAAGTTGGATGTTTGTAGAGGACTGCCTGTATCCACACCTCTAGAGCATCGGTTAGAATCGGCATGTCCCTGCAGGTAAGAACATAAGAACATAAGAAGAGCCATGCTGAATCGGGCCTCAGCCCATCTAGTCCAGCATTCTGTGTCATTAGTTGTAAATCACCCCCTCATTAATCCCCCACAACCAGTACCCGGCATCTGAGATCTTGAGATTTCATAAATTCCCTCTCTTAGTTACTGAAACTCTAGCATCTGAGATCTTGAGATATAAATTCTCAGTACTGAAACTCTCTCATTGAAGGCAACATCACTATTTGGCTTGAGGCCAATCCCCATTTTGCTCTTGACCTAAGACGTGACTATGTTATTAAAGGACTTCTCGCTTTGACGTGTGGATTCTGAATCTTGGCATTGGTCTTTGCTTGCACTTTGTGTTTCTGACTTCGAAGTGGAATTATAGACATTCGGCTGATTTCCAATGACTCTTTCATTTCTGACACTGGACTGTTGCCACTGGCTAGCTTACCCACTTTGGTGTGGCCATACTTACAATAGGTGCCTTAGTGTGAGATGAAGATCTGGTAAATGGCAAGAATTTGCTTTTCGCTAACTCACTATTTACATTATACACAAGGTGCTAGGCTGGAGATAGACTTAAAATCGGTGAAATGGCAGAATCCAAGTCTACTACTTGGTGCAAAATATGCCTTCCACCTTTCACAGATTGTTGCATCTTTCTCTAGACTCATATCTTGTTCATTCACCATTTGTGTTGTATCTGAGACACAAGGCTGGAAAGAGACTGAGGATCTGAAACAGCTGGAATCCATGCCTCTACAGCTTCTTCCTATTTCCAGCCTTACAAATACAGTATTTATTGCTCATATGGCAATAAAATGGAAAAGTGGTAATGGATATTTTTAGAAGGATGTTTTTCTCCTGCCAGGCACTGGCATGATGACTCATAATATTAAGCAGTGTACTAAAAGTAGAGGAATGTGCAGAGAAGGAAAAGGCTCAGTCATATGAAACTGCAGTCCATAAAATGTGATTTAATATGTGGAGTCATATTTGAATGACATATACATTCTGTGGGTTGTCTTGTATAGGACACCTAAGAGCAGGCACAGTAGCTTGCAAGCGGTGGGAGGGCTGTGTGGGTTCATGCAGGGAGAGAAAAATTAAGCAAGAGGAGGGATACAAATGATCAGCAATACAGCAATACAGATTTGAATGCAGTTTTCAGTCAGCAGGAATAGAATTGCCTAAGAGGGAGCAAAAAACAGGAAACTATGTAGTTCCTTACATGCAATTTGTAAAATGGCTATGCTTAAAGCATTTAAACTTTGTCCTTCAGAACAATATCAGCAGATGAGATTTTTGCTAAATCAAAGCCCTTATTTTCTTCTGCGTTGGGTGTCTGTCTCCATTGATTTTTTTAACAACAAAAACTGTGATTGCTTTTTAAAGAAAACCTGCAGTACAGAGAAGAAAAGGTGCAATTTTGTTATGACCTAATACTGATTTATTATGTTTGACAATTCAATGACCCTGCATGTGGTATTTGCTAGCAGCTCTAGGATCATCTCCTTCACATCATAATAATGGAACAAGGTTTAGATAAATGCTACATGATGTGGAATTTAAAAATGTAGCAATTTCATGGAATGGTACTTTATGTTACTGGGTAAGCAAACATACCATATATACTCAAGTATAAGCTGACCCAAATATAAGCCAAGGCACTTAATTTTACCACAAAAAACTGGGAAAATGTATTGACTTGAGTATAAGCTGAGGGTGGGAAATGCAGCAGCTACTGGTAAATTTCAAAATAAAAATAGATACCAATAAAATAACATTAATTGAGTAGGTTACATTTTTTTGAATATTTATCGTATTTCAAAGAAAAAAACAGTAAACTGTAGGGTCAACAAAAACCAGGTAAACAAAAACAATATGGTAACTATAAGATGATGATAACAACAACAACAACAATAATAAAACAACTTCATTTGTACCCCACCCTATTGCCCCATGGAGACTCAGGTTGACTTCCAACATAGTAACAGGCAAACAATCAATGCCTGTATAAATAATCCAGAGCTAGATATAGATCTATAATTATATAAACTAATTTAACATGTGCATTTTCCCCTGAAATGTTTGCAAATCCTCACTTTCTATATGTGCATTTCCCTCCTGCAATATTTGTAAGCCCTATACTGTATATCTTGGTTCATATATTTCACACTTCTAAGGAAACACAAATGCACATACAAAGTTAATACATCTAGATACACAGAAATCGGGCTTTCAAAAGATTACAGGGGGGAAATGGATATATAAGATGACTAATCATATAAATATATACAGATAACACAGGACTTGCACAGAGTTTTTGGGGGGGGGGTAGAAATCTATATATCATTTACAACATTTGGGGCATGCATTTGCAAAAAGCAGCAAAGCTCCCCTAAAAATCTTTGTCCCCTTTCCTCCTCCCCCTTCCCGGCTCTTTTATTTCTCCCTTTTTCAAACAAGTCACCAGAAAAGACTTTTTAAAACCTTCACCCCCCCAAAAAAAACAACCCATCTCATTTTTGTTTCCATAGGATTTAAAAAGTACACACCATTTGAAAATTGTAGGGCTTTATTTTCTTTTGAAAACAGATATGGATGATGAGTGGAATAGATATTGCTTCTTCCCCACCAGAAAAATCACTTCTAGTTTATTTTCAAAAGAAATAAGCCAGGAAATTGGGTGGGTTTATTTATCTGTGGAAAGTCCAGGGTGGGAAAAAGAACCCATGTCTGTTGGAGCTAGGTGTGAATGTTTCAAGTGGCCACCTTGATCAGCATTTGATGGCCTGACAGTTTTTAGGTGTGGCTTGTTACTACCACACAGAAATGAAATATATCTCCCCCTTCACTCTCTTTTGAAACGCAGAGAAGCAAGGGGGGACTTGTAAAAGAAAATACACTCCGTTGTCCGGCTTCATCCCATTATATGCGGAGGGACTCTTTTTCAGCTTAAAAAGGGCTGAAAACTTGGCTTATCTTCAAATATATATGGTAACCGCATTGAAATTAGTATGTTTCTGAGTCCTTCAACCCAAAGATGCATAATCTGATTTTGACCTTGAACATGCAAGAGGAAAGGATGCACCATCTATTGCTTGGTTTCTAAGAATCTAGAACTAAGAATAGAAATAATAAAATCATTTGACTTTCATTGCTTGTTAAAAATTTCCATATCTTAAAACAATTACTTTAAAAATGAACTATTTTATGTTCACAAAGGTAGAATTATGAATAGCTATTAAGAAAGACAATCCCTATGCATTTTTTTGATTAAGGTGACAATTCTTTGCACATGAAATGGTCAACAGAGCCCAAATTCTTTGCACATGAAATGGTCAACAGAGCCCAAAATGTTCAGCTTTGCTTTTAAAGTATTAATATTCAGCTTGATAGCAATATAGTACTATGGATCAGTCTGTGGGCAATAATGGGGGGGAAACCAAGCTGAAAAGTCAGCTTGCCCCTTTATATGCATGGCCATTTGAATGAAAAGTGTCCCAACAAGATGACTGCTGGCCCTGTCTGTTGGTTGTGACTAGCCTTATGTTCCTCTTCCAGCTTCTCTCTTTCCTGGGAGGAAATTAAAGCCTTATGTAGACAGAAGCTTTTTGTCCAAGTCCTGCCTCTAACTGGCTTTGTTATTTTTCATCTACTGAAGCAGGAGGAAGCGGTATTGAGCTAGTAATGGAAGGAAGAAGCAGCATTTGTCCAATGATGGATGATTCACAGTAAGCTCCTTATAAATGATGTCCGTTCCCTTCCCCATGTGCCAGAATGTTGAAAAACAAAATTATTTGCCCATATGTGCTAGCATTTTACAGATAAAAACTGGAATGCATGTGTCCAAAGGACATTAGAATGTGGCAGAATGGCAAAAGATATTAATGAGGAAGAATAGGTAAGCTAGTAGAGTCTGCAGCAGTTTGCTTTTGCCTGAGTCTGATGGGAAGGGAAATATGCTTCCCCACATCTCTTCTTGCTGGTTCAATTCCCTGAGCTGGCTTGGACAACCAGCTATTGTAGCCCTGTCCATCTGCTCACCCAGCAGTTCGAAAGCAGCCCAGCTGTGAGTAGATAAAACCGGGAACTGCGAAGCGGGGAAGATTTTTACAGAGGGACTTTACAACGCCTGAAATTTGGTTGTCCAGAAGGTGGAAGCAGAACAGAAGCTCCCATCATGAGGATAGAATAACAGCACCCCCTTGTGACGTAACGACGCAATGACATAACAACAGTGACTTAATGGAGCAATTTACATCCAGCGACATACACCCTACGAGGCAGCCAGGAAGAAGGAATCTTCTAAAAAAAATTGCACTGTGTACTATGTACTGTCATTTGTATGTCTTCCAACAGGGACTGTCTGTCGTATGTGTAATGTAATCCGCACTGAGTCCCCTTCGAGGTGAGAAGAGCGGAATATAAATGAACAGTTATTATTATTATATATTCTTCCTTACTACTGAGTTAACTGTGCCGAAAATATTTTGGTACTTTGAATCCAATTTGCAGGACAAAGCAGGAATGTTGCAGTATGAGTGGGAAACTGGGACATATTAAAAGTGGGATTAATCTTGACTGCCCCTGCCAAATTGGGACAGTTGAAGAGTCTGTTCTACCCACCATACTCCGGTATCAGTAATATTCTACATTCTGTTTACCCAAGTGGTACTTTTATTGCATACTTTCTCAAATAAGGAGTTCTTACTCTGATATATTGAACAAAAAATGAACTTGACTGTCTCATTTCTTTTAAAACATATGTGTTTAGTACTTGAGTGTTTAAATGTTTCAAAATATGTGAAGACAAGTACGACAGAAGCCTGCTTCGTTTTGTTTTACTTTCTCATGCCAGGACATTTTGAGTCCAGCCTTGTTTCTTCCTTTTTTATTTCCCCCCTTTGTATTTGTGATCAAACCGTCTTTTTTTTTACTTTTACCCCTAATGTTGCTTTCTCTTTTCATTTTATCTTCCTTAAATGCTTTAGGTGGGAAATTACTCCTTTATTTTTCTGTTTGAAAAAGCAGAGGTTTGCTTGTGCAATTATACATTTAAGTGATTGTGTATTAAAATAATAATTTAGCATTGTGCTATTGTTTTTAAACAAGTAAATAAATAAAGAAAAACAGTTTAAAAGCTGCTCTGGAAAAGGTGTGGGTGGCAGCGTGATATCACAGGTCACTAACAATCAGTGTCATGTACAGCCAGCTTCTGCCAAAAACTATTACAAAGGCCAGTTTTCTACTGAGATAAGATTATATAGCTTTTGACAACATGGTGAGTATGTTTCCTCACTAAAGTTATACTCTTGTTGTTTCTAAAGTACCTCCATATTTATTCAAACTTTGAGCATACGTCTCAGTAAGATGCAGTTGTATACTTCATAAAACCTGAACAGCAAAATGAATAAGTGTTGCTAAATATAAACTCGCTGAATAGCTATGAAGAATGGGAAGAGTTTGTGCTGTCACAAGGAAAGCCCTAAGTGGAAGATTGCAGGGAGACTTTTTATATAAATTGAGATTCTAAGGGGGGTTTGCAAGCTCTTCATTGCTAATGGCCTTCATAGTCAAATGATGGATATATGTTCACAGTAAGCTCCCTATAAGTGATGTCTGTTCTTGTCCCTATCTGCCCCTATTAAGGTGAGTTTTTGTTGGGATGATGGGCATTGCAGCCTAAATTGCCTTGAGCATACTTGCTCATGAAAGACAGTGAGTTGTTTACCTATGAAAGCAGAGATGTTGTGTCTCACCTTTTGTGCCATTTCTGAGAAGAAATGGAGAAGAGAGTCTGGAAGTACACATGGCAATTCAGGCATGTCTAAGGGATAGCTACGGGTTTATGGAAAAAATTCACCCAGGTTTTTAAAAATAAAAAACACACCAATGGCTTCATTTATTAATAGCATATATTCATACAGAATAGCAAACTATGGCTTTTCAAATCAGGGATATTTTGTTCCCTGAGATTGAATTGTCAAAATCTAAATTGGGGTGGGGGGTACCCTTGCAATGTCACAGGGAGGGAACAGAACAATTGTTGCATTACAAACTCTAGGTGCAATGGGAATGGGCCCAAGATATGGGTAAATCTTGGCTATCTAGGCAACTGGAGAGGTGTACCAGTTGACACCTGCTGTACCAGTTGACATCATACCTGTTTGGACATGTACCCCATCTGGTGTTACCAAGACCACACTGGTTTTGCATGTGTCCCATTCAAACATCAGCAAAGCTGCCCATGTGATTACCCAGTGTAGATGAGCCCTTACTTACAGGTAGTGACAAGTGTGAAGTAGGATATGACCCCATAAATGAGGCAGACATGGACCTTTGGACTGAACCATTTTGAAAGGTGGCTATTAGCAAAATCTTTATATGTATGTGTGTGTGTGTGTACATGTACATACACATACACTTTAGATTTATAAATCTATAATGTATAATTTTATATTGTACACAAAACAGTAAACATTTTGGCAGCTTTTCAGAAAGTGTGAGTTAGCAATTTATTAAACATTTGGATCACAATGCTTTATAGACTGCTGTTTCTCAGATCTTTGAATTTCCACTTGTAGAAAGCTGTGGCATTTTAGGCACCCCAGTGTCTTTGTTATTGAGCATAGTGCTTTTGATGCAGAGCACTGGAAATTCAGTTATATTTGAGAAAAGAGAGATGGCACACAATCTACCTTGGTGGATATTTCTATCTCTTTCCCTGGGGGAACTGATGCATTTGTATTCCTATAAATTCCCTTTCCCCCTATTCTTTGGAAACCAAGACACTTATTTTGTTCAGACAACTGATTCCTCAGTGGTAAGTGTATCTTGAATGCAGAATATCACAATACCAGACCTTGGCTTTTCTAGGAAAGAATTTTGTCAAAAACCCCAAAGAGCCTCTGTCTGTTCAATTTAGACTCTACTGAATGAGATGGACTGATTTCTGCATTAAAATGTGTCTCAACAAGTCAGATCAGAAGCACCAGGTTCAGCTTCACTGGGTTGGTTGAATCTCCTGCATTGAGTTTTCAGTGAGCAACAACAAACACAGCAAGATTCAAAGGCCTGCTCTTAGGAAGAGTTTCTATTACACTGCAAAATGATTATAGATGAGTTTGTGGAAGGTCGGGTTGCACCTTTGAAAAATATAGAAATATTAGCACCACAAATCAGATAACCTCATTTTAGCACATGTTTCTATGGTGGCACAGTGGGTTAAACTGCTGAGCTGCTGAACTTGCTGACCGAAGGGTTGGTGGTTTGAATTGGGGAAGCAGGGGGAGCTCCCGTGTTAGGCCCAGATTCTGCCAACATACCAGTTCGAAAGCATGCAAATGTGAGTAGATCAATAGGTACCACTTCTGCAGGAAGGTAACAGTGCTCCCTATAGTCATGCTGGCCACATGACCTTGGAGGCATCTATGGACAATGCCAGCTCTTTGTCTTAGAAATGGAGATGAGCTCCACCTCCCTGAGTCGGACACAACTAGACTCAATGTCAGGGGAAATCTTTACTTTTACTGTGTTTCTATATTCAGCATGTAAACCTAGTATCTAGGCCCATTTAAGTGTTTGTAGCAGTAAATAATAAGAGAGTAGAATCTGTGAGCTACCTGTAAATATAAATGATTATAGACAATAATTGTACATGACCCAGTTGATAGTTTCCCATGTTTCCATCATTTAATGGTATTCTTGTACATATGTCTGGTAGTTCTTTTAAAAAAAACCTTGGTAAATGGATGGTTTTTGAACATGAATAAAGCATTTGTAAACTTTCATCCATTTCTCAATTCCTTTTCTTTGTTTTTTAGAATTACTAAATGCTTTCATCCAAGGTGAAGATGGCTTTTATTCTGCTCTCCCCAGAGAAGGAAGGTGTAAAAATAAAAAAATTGAAAGTATTTATTTATTATGGGTTGCTTGCCTTTGCTTCAAAGCCTGTTGGTTTATTTCCACATTTTGAGCAAGCTTTGTTTTTTGCTCTTTTTTTTATATAACTGCCTGGTTCCACTGAAATAGAACAGAAATAAAATCTTAGCAGTGACAGTTTTGCAAAGATCCACCCCAGAATGGAAAGGTCAGACAATTTACTCAAACATATTGTGCACAAAAGACACCAACTCTATCAATATTGCTAAGAATACATATTTCCTGTTAGGTTAACTAACCATTTCCCCTGAGAAATGTTTAATCTAGTCATGATTAGGTGTCAGATTGAAGGGTTCAAACAGTTATTGAACTCCCTCCTTCTCATTTTCCATCTCCCAGATTATATTTCCCACAGTGACTGAAATTAATTTTTGTATAGAAACTTTCCTTCTTGAAATGCAGTGACAGAAAAGCCACGTGACAATGTTAATTTGCTTTGATTGTTTGCTCATTTTGTGGTCCATTTTGAACTAATTTTGCTCAGATTTTTGGAATGCAATCACTGAACCCAATCTCAGTCCAAAGAAAGTTAGGTGTCCTCTAAAGACCTTTTGAAATCAATAGGGCTTAAGTTAATTACCATTTTTTCTCCCATTGATTTTAGTGAGCACTTTGTGTAACTAATTTTCTCTGAATTCCAGGACCTTTTTTTACTGCTGTAATCATCACATTTTGGAAAGAAGTTGCAGTTGCTGACATAATAGTGCTTTTTCAAGATATGATACATCTGATTACACCACCCCAGCTATGTTAAATATTAACATAAAAATGCATTTACTTCTGTGCAACTGGGCAAACTATTACATTTTAAAGAAGAATAACTATGAGCAATGTAACTGAGTCCAGAAGTACACCTGAAATGTAGCATTGTCCAATGAAAGCATGGGCCAACTTTTTAATGTTCCAATGGAGCAGACTACTATTTATTTGCGGTATTTGTATACCACCCTTCTCAACCCAGAAGGGGACTCAGGGCAGTTCACAGTGTTGGCAACAATTTAATGCCATCGATAGAAAACAGTATAAAACATCAAAATTGACCCTCCCAATATAAAACATTAAACATTATTAAACACATCACATAAAATTACATCATATATCACACAAAGACATAACCATACTAATAAGTGGGAAAACATAACTAAAATATTATGGGTCATGTCAATAAAAGACTTTTGACAATTTTGATTTTTTTCTATATGACTTTTAAATTACACTGATCCATGTTTAATGCTAAAAAGAAGCATTATGCATTGCAAATGAAAAACAAATGAGCATAACAAGGGAAGAGAGGGATATTCCAGCTGTCAGGTTTGTCATTCTCTCTTAAGAGAAAATTTATATATTTCTTCTAGGGGTTGAGTCTCCAGCTTGCAAAGATTGAGTGCCTTTCTCTTACCTTTTCTATACATTAAAGGTTTATACAGCCTTCTCTTGGAATTGCTAAAGATTTAGGCAAGCATCAAGCATCAAAATCTTTTGAGTATTTTCAATTGACATCATGGTAGGCTAAAAATTTGCATTAGAGTTTTGAAATAGTTGTCAAAAAATGCTCTGAGATGCATCTGCCATCCAGTTGGTGTGTACGGATTTCAGACTCTTTTTTTGTTGTTGTTGCTAGAATCCCAACATCCAGTTACTGAAGCCCGATGTTAAAAAGATACACGTATAATGATGCTAAAGAATTTCTTGGGCAGGAATGTATTCTGAGTACTCAGACTAAGTAGAGCTCTCAGTCTTTCTTGACAAGCATCATATCTTGCCCACTCAAAGCTTTTTTCCCCTTTCTGTTGAATAATTCAGAGCTTGGAGAGTCATTTTGCCAGATAATTGGAAGTCAGAAATTCCTTCCCAATCACAACGAGATTGATCAGTAGGTCCTGAATATATCTTTTTTAAAAAATAAAAAAAACTTTATTGAGGGAATAGAAATGTCCTCCCTGAGGGAGGAGCAACAAAAAAAAGAATAAGATATAGAGGGGAAGAGAGAGAGAGAGAGAGAGAGAGAGAGAGAGAGAGAGAAATATTTTTTTGCCCATCCCTGCAATACAGGATGAAATGCAAAGAAAACAAAGATAACCCTTTTCTATGACACTCTTCTGCCTTTCATTGTCCGATTAGCCTGCTAGGAACAGTGTGATCCTCTGCTGCCCACTGAAGGCTGCTTCAGAAGTTACACATAATTATGTAATAGTGCAAAGTTATTTGTGCAATTAACATGTAGTATTTAGAATGTGTGTTGTGCCGACACTGCCTCATAGGTAGTACTCCAGTGTCATAAACGAGTGTAACCTATTATCTCTGAGATGGGTTTTATTACTATCCCCCCCCCCACCATTTATTGGAATTCTAATGAATTTTAGCTACTAATTGACAATCTGTGCAGTAGCTGAAGAGTTTGAATCTCATCTGTTGAAATAGGGTCTTGTGGCCAAACAACATAGGATGAGTAATTTCATGTTTGCTTTCCCTTGGTGATCTTTTCTCCCCCCTTTTTTTTCCTCCAATGAAACCCAGTTTCATACATGGCTTCAAGGCTGAGTGTAAAATTCTGAGGAGAAGGTGAGATTAATTCTTTCTATACCCATAATGTATATCAATCATAAATATATTTTCTCTGTGTGACATTGCGCATTCAGTATTTCTGAACAGAGATACCAATCTGAGAACATGGCTGACAAGGAAAAAATTAGGTAGTTCTTCTCTTTTGAGTCTTCTGTTCAACATCAAATGGCCCATTTCCTATACTATATAAAGAATTAATATAGAAATTTGTTTCTATATTGTATCTACTATTTGTAAATGAATGTGTGGTATATTCCTATACCTGCGATATCTTACATGCCACTGTTGCATCATACTGTTAGTACAGAAGTGTCATCTGACACCTGTATGATATAGTGGTTCAAGGATTTTGGAAACCAGGCTCAAACATAGAAACCTTCTGACTGACCTTGGGCAACTTCAAAAGGAGGCAAAGGCAAGCTCCATCTGTGATAAATTCACCACAAGTCAGAAATTACTTGAAGACATGCAGTTTCGGTACCATCTACACTGACCATTTAATGCAGTTGTAAACCGCTATTATGGTTTTACTGTGCAGATGATTACGTAGGAAATCCTAGAACCGATTGAGACCTGGATGGTGAATATACGGTACAAACCACGAACATTGATGCATATTAAGGGCTTTCTTTCCCACACTTTTGTTGTCTAGCCACCACAGTTTGATGCTAGCTTCAAATTGCATTAAATGGTCATTACAGAAGGGGTGAACAAATCAGCTAAATCTTTTTTCTCCTCTGATTACATCATCTGCAGTGCATATGAAGTTCAAACACATGTTTCTACATTCATAGCTTCCTTAATAAGAGTGCCTTGTAAGCATAGTGGGAAGATCTTTGATTTGTCACTACAGTAAAGGAAGAGGTCATTTATTGAGAACTGTTGGAGATCAAATAAGATAATCTTCAGATTGCCATCTACTGTGCCCAACGAAAGTCCAGCCCCATAATCAAACACAGGAGTCTAGGAAACGATTTGTATAATGCAAGTCAGGTGTTCACAATCCTTTGTTAGAAAAAAATAGGAAACATCATGAATATTCACAACTACGTATGGCAGACCTTAACCAACTAAAATAGGTAATGCTTTTTTACTCTCCTAAGACATAGATAGGATTGCAATGAAATCTGTGGCATAAACTGGAAGGTTGTTGTTATTTAGCTTTGACCCTGCATCTGGATTTCTGGGAGAGTTGTAACTGGCTTAACACTGATGAAGAGAAGGAGAAGCAATTTTTTTAAAACTGGAAGGTTGTTGTTATTTAGCAGCATCTGGATTTCTGGGAGAGTTGTAACTGGCTTAACACTGATGAAGAGAAGGAGAAGCAATTTTTTTTAAAAAGCAGGTTACCACTTAGCAGGAGTTGGAGGATCACACAAATGATTGGGGGCCATGCACATCTCACCACCACCAGTGCCAATGCAAACAAAACTACCCTAGAATTTTCCCTTTAAAGAAGAAACCACTCTCTATGAAAAAAAACTGTTTTAAAATTTCTGAGTATTTATTTCTAAATTTACATTTGAAAAGTGGGATATAAATAAAGATTATTATTATTCTTTTCACCCAAGAAGAGAGAGCCATGCATATTTTGACCCACTTATAGGGCTTTTGAGAATAACAGAGAGAAAAATTGGTAGTATAAGCAAGCTAAAGGATTATATATATGCAAGTGAAAAAAAAGCTGTACCCATCTGTATTCAAGCTCCACATGAACACATGATGGACAACAGTTTTAACCGTTTATAGGTTTATCACTTTAAGAAAAAGATATTCACTTCTTGATCTGCAATTTCCTGCAATTTCCAAGGGAAACTGGTTTTTTAAAATAAAAAAATAGGGTGTTTGTCTAGATCAGTGTGGGGGAGATTGCTGGGTGGCAAACATTGATGTTTTTAAAACAGATAGTGTCCCATATCATGGAAAAAGAAAATAAATGGTATCTTTTACACTGGGGCTGCTGAAGCATCGGCACCACCTTCCTTGCTTAGCATCTTCCTGCTAAAGGCCCACTTGTAAAATTGCATATTTTGAAGTCTGAATGAGGCACTCAGCCATGAAATCAATGGTGGAATAGGGTCAGCCATTGGTCTTATTTGTGGCTGGATTCAGCTGGGTAGTGAGTGGTGATCCTAAGGAACAGAAGGAGAAAACGGTGGTCTCAATATGAATATGGACAAGGGGAAAGGAGTGGCCATCAATACAATGCCTGTGTGATGTATTATGAGTACGTGGGGTGCTAAGATGGAGGAATTTGGGGTAGCTCTGGGATAGAATACCCAGACTTGCACCTACCTTATTTTGTTATCTGTAGACAAAATTGCAGCTTGCATCTGATAAAGTTGACCTAGTCTATGTGGTGTCTTTCCTTACTAATCTAAACTTACATAACTATGTATTTGAAGATTTTTGCCCACTGAATCATCCATTCCTCTGGGACATATTGTCCAACTGACAGATCCCAAGCTCAGTTACTCTCATAAGTCAAAGCCATTAGCACCACCTTGTTGTATTTCATTTTAAACATGAATGCAAGAATCCAAAATACATTGCAACAACAGTTGTTTAGGTAAAAGTCACACATTTCCAATATAGAATTTCCACTGTTACAATGTGCATTTTAACTCTATTTTTAATTTTTAACTTAAATGTATTTAATTATCTAATGTCCAAAGGCATCAAATAGTCGCCATATGTAAAACCGCCTTGAGTCCCCTTCGGGGCAGAGAAAAGCGGGATATAAAAAATAAATAAATACTTTGGGAAAAGGGGAGTTCAAATGTCATGTACTCTATGGATACATTTTATTTGGCTCACCACAAATGTATTAATCATAATAAATATGAATACAGCATAAAGTTCAAGAATGGTTACTTCTATAGTGATATAAAATGTCTACCTGCCTTTCTCTTGATCTCCTTCCAGATCTAACTACTGTCATGCTCTCAGTGCATTCTAAACTGAAATTATATATTGTTGCATTGTGATTGGGTTTTATATTGGCATCTGATGCATAGTTGCTGATGTACTAGTACTTATCATCCTTTTTCTTTTCAAGATTCATTTGCTTGCAAAATTTTCAGAGAAGATTTCTATTCATTTCTATTTTGATACATGGTGACTAGTTTTGAGCCTGGAGGAACCCAGCTTTTACTTGCTGTCTGTCTTTTGTTTTATAACTGTGTGGCAGATCTAGATTGGTATCAAGAATCTTTTTTTAGAAGTGAATGCAGGGCTTGTATTGATTCAGCTCCATGTGTTGTCCTATTAATAATGTATACTCTCCCAATCTCAGCACAGTTTTCTAAAGGAATCACAGCAGACACACCTTTCCCCTTAGCTCATCCTTATTGTTGTTTATTGTATAGGTTCAGCAATATGTCATGACGTTTAAACCACAGTTGTGCAAAAAGCTCTCTCTTTTATCAGTGTGTGCCAGCCTAACATTTGTTACAGTTTCTTAACATAAAATGCATAGGATCCTTGGAAAGGGGGGGGCACTCCTGAAGTTATAGAAAGGTCTTCTCAATTTTCTTCCTACAGTATGGCATATTTAACTATAAATATTTATATTTGAGAGATGAAGCATATATCTGTGATTTTTTAAAATACCTATTGACTGGTGGGTTTGTGTATTCCTTTTTAGTACGGGTTTTTATAGAACTAAAATATATTATATTTTACTCAGCAATCTTAAACAAGCTAGCTAGCTAGATGATACATAAACACAATGCTGTTTCTTCTCAAAACATACAGGGAAAACAAGTCATTTCTGAGCATCATCATTTGGTTGGTGAATCATAAAGTTATTCTTGAGTTTGTCAATATAAAAGGTTTTGCAGTTATGCTCATGGTAATAATAGTCACCATGGTACTAGCTGTAATATTTTCAGTGCTGAAGATGGTAAAATAGAACCATTGTTTTCTTGTTTGTACAAGAATCCTACTTGAGTGGGGTTATTTTTAGAATCTTCAATATTTTTCAAAGGTTTAAAACCTGTTTGTAAAAAATGATGGTTCTACAAATTGATTGGTATTGAATTTTCAGTCACTGGTTCCAACCGAGAACCTTGTCTTTTTTATTCTTCTCTCTGCTTCATCCATGGGGTTAAATTGGATAAACAAGTAGTCTGCTAATGGTTTGAACCTTTTGGGGAGTTCGGATAAAGGGCTTGTTTACACAGGTTTAAAATATCCACTGTGCAGTCGTTCCTTGCTGTGTTCATGATGTTCAGCCATTTCTGGTCCTTATCAGGGAGTAAACTGGGTTAAACTAGTTTACCCCTGCATTAAATAAACTTAGGAGTTTGGCTGAAACTTCAGCGAATCCAGCAGTTCGGGCAGCGTTTGGACAGTAGAACTGGATCATATATGGACCAGACCATTGTCCACCTGGGCTGCCAGAATCCTCTTTTCCCTGCACACAAAAGCAGGGGGGAAACCACCACTCTTCTTAATGTTCCCCCAGCAAGAGTATCCCTATGGGTAGCTAAACCAAAAAAAATGGCAACTGGATGGCCCCACATGATGGTCTGCCTCCAGGGACAAACCAAGAATGGGCAACTTGGAAGTCCCTGGACAAACTCAGAAGTGGAGTCCATAGATCAAAAGACAACCTGGCAAAATGGCAGTACCTAGAAGAATCATCCACCTTATGTGACTGTTGAGCAGAACAAACAAATCCACATCTGTATGCTTGCTCACCATGCTCTGCCTCATGAACAGAGGAAGATATCTTTGAAGCTACAGACAATGCAGTTCCTGTTGCCCGTTTTTGGACTAAAATTATTTAACTGCTTGCATTCCCTCTATCAGTTTTGTACTTATTTATATAATGTTTTTGACATGACATAAATAAATCAGCACAGGAAAGATGTGACAATTTTAAACCCATTTCTTGTCACATCTCTTATCTGCACTGAAAAGGCCATTTTTTTTAATTTCTCAGTAGATGCTTTTTTCTCTTTCCTTTTAGTCATGAGTTGTAAATTTTTGGCAAGTTAGTAGCTGCGGGTTGATAGTTTAAACTTTGTTCAGCACCGTGACACATTGTATTGGGGCTTAGTACAATAAAAACAAAGAGGAAATTGTCTAGATATTTGACATGCTCTACATTTTTTTTAAAAAAAACTCTACATTTTAACTTTTAGATGTCAAAGGAGAAGTTAGAGGTTTTTTTTTTACCTTTTACCTGTCTTCCTTGGCAATTAACTTTTAATTCTTCCTGTATTTGTCAATTCTTTTCAAAAGAGGTTAGAACAGGCTGTAAGCTATGACTCACCATATTGTACTTAACCGATCTTAAATGACCCATATTTAAATAGAAAGGGCACTGGAAAAGGTTTCATAGCAATTGTGTGCCCTAAAAGACTGGGTTTTTTTAAAAAGAGATGGTGCTTATGAACATAATTTCATCAATAATCCCTTTCAAAAGATTCTTAGTGACAAAAAGAAGAAAAATGAAAATAGTATTCTCATGGCTCCATGTCATAAATTTGACATTTGTACATGCTCAAGTTAATAATGACTATATCATGTCTGTGTTCATTGTTGGGAGTCTAGCAGCACTGACCAGAAAATTTGCATAGGTAATCTTACTTTGTGGCTTTATGTATTCTTTTCATTAGCTCCCTTCACTGGGGGCAGTTTTGTAGCTTTATATTTGGGATCTTAAGTATAATGTGCAGTGACCCATATATGTTAGTATTTGAATATCTCTGGCTATTTAAACTTTAAAATATTTAAGGTTGAAGATGATAATAATAATAATAATTTGTACCCCACCACCATCTCCCCAGAGGAACTCGGGGTTGCTCACAAAAGCACTCAAATTGCCACATGCGGACAACAATACATAAGTATAGATGCAATGACATAAGTATAATCAACAGCACATAAAAATCTCATTAATAAAATGATTAAAAATTTGAAAATTATACAAAGTTCCTAAAATGCAGTGGAACCTGCCGGTTGGCTATCTGTTATAACAATCAATCAATGTGTAGGCCAGTACTATCAATGATTCATCACATTGGTTATGGCTCACTCAGGATAAAAGAACTGTCTGAAGAGCCATGTCTTTAGACTCAACCAGGAGGCCTGAAGAGAGGGGGCAAATCTAATTTCTTTAGGGAGGGTATTCCAGAGCCTTGGAGCCACCACCAAGAAGGCCTTCTCTCTCATCCCCACCAACTGTGCTTGAGACGGCGGTGGAACTGAAAGAAAGGCCTCCCCAGCAAGGAGAAAGCAAGGATTCTTTATTTTGTCATAGCATCTTATTACCATTCTGACATGTTACATCAATGCCGATGCTAGATGACTTGCTTTCAGTTTGCCACAGATTTTGAAACTTGTTTATCACTTTGACTCAGTGTGGTTCATGTAATCCTTTAAATGTTGTATAAATTGTTCTTGTTTTACTATTCAAGATTACAAAAACACAGGCAAGGTGTTACTTTGTATATGAACATTTGGTGGTTTTTTTTGTTACTTTATGTTTGCAGGTACTTGAAAAACTGTTTTGATTCTTAATCTTACATTATCTGTGAAATTATAATGAAGATCTCTCAGTTTTATTGTCACTTCCCTCCACATTTTATTTGCTCCATTGCAGCATTTTATTTATTTATTTAGAACATTTATATCCCGTCCTATTCTCAACCTCTGAAGAGGGTCTCAGGGCAGCTTCCAGCAGGCAACAATTTGATGCCAATACAATATAAAAACACCAATAAAATACACAATTACATAAAATTATTATAAATATACATTAAAAACAGTTTGCCAGGTTTAAAACATCCTCCAAATCAATCCAAATTGCAGTCCATAAAATCTCATCTTCGCCAATAAAATCCGTCCATTCTACGAACGCTTGCTCTCACAGCCAAGATTTTAATTGAAATAATGGGAAAAATATTCTTTTTTAAGGATGCATTTTGAAAAAAGGATTTCAGAGGCCTCTTTAAAAAAGTAACATGGCTGTAAATTTATGTTGAAAACAAAAATATCGTTTGGGTGTGCCATTTGGCATTGCAGGCTTAGGGCACAGGTTAAACTGGCAAACATCTAAGGAAAATATCAATCAACTAATGAAAAGATACACAGACACGTCATCACAAAATCCCAATGCAATTTACTTTGTTATTAATTTTACTGATGTCTAAATTTTCTCCTCTTTCTATTCCGTTAATGTGACCTAATTCCACTGATTTTTGTGAAACCTATTTTCAAGTATATGTTCATAGAACAACTATGTTTATAATTATAAACATTTGAATTGATGCAGAAAATTGCCTTAAATACAGGCATCTTCATGAGGTTATTAATATTGCTACTGATTTTTTCAAGATGTCTACATAAGATCAATGTTCTTTATCCCTGATGTATCTTAACAAGAGCAGAGATTTGTGGTCATCTGATTAATTGTATGAGCCAAGAAACACCTGAAGCACAATAGTTGGAAGTATCATTATGGGTTAATACTTCAATTGGTGTTGCCAATATTGCGGGTATGTGTCTTCAGTTTGTCTGTTGACTTGTGATGACTTCATGAATTTCATAGGCTTTCTTTATTCAGGTGTGGTTTGGCCACTTCCTTCCTCTGAAATATAACCTGTGGCATCTGGTATTTAATGATGGTCTTGCCAATCCAAATATTAGCCAAGACAGCCCTGCTTAGCTTCCAAGATCAGATTGGACCTTGTATCTTTAGGGTATTAGCAAAACTGTCAATATTTATTATTGTATTGGGAGGAAAGTACTCTTAGTGATATAATAAAGAAAAACCACAACAGTAACAATATCAACAATAATGCAAAGTTCAATTTTGCTGCATAGAAAGAGAATACAAAGTGCAAGCAACCCAACCACAAAGCAAGCTGTTTCTGTACAATTCAGCACTTAAGTAAAAATAGCCTGATACATTCGTTGGAAAGCTAGAAAGTAATAGGCTGTTTGCTCAAGATTTATTTTGGTGTTCCTATGAATCCTAGTACATCTCAGTACTTAGTTCTTTTTCTCTCCCCATCTGTGTTTTTGGTTAAGATTTTTGAGGTCATGAAATAAGCAAAAGTTTAAATTAGTCCACACATAGGTAGTTATATGTGCAGTCCATTCATACATGTAGTATATGAGGAATGTGGGCTAACATATATTGTAATAATAATGCTCCTTCCTCCTTAAGTGGATATGGTTTTTCTGTATTCTACAATTAGAGCTATAGAGTATATTAGATTTATCTATATAGTAAATCCAAGGTGCTATGGTATGTTTTAAGGTCTATTTTTCTTAATTCAGGAAACTACTTGAGGTTAACCTGACTTCAATTGCTTCTTGTCTTCTCATATACCACCAAACACCCAGAAGTAAGTGTGGAATACTACACTATCCATGTTTGCTCATGATTAAGTCACATTGCATTTGATTGAGTGACTTCCCATTGTTTATTTATAGCTTGAAATTTTTCCAGAGCTGAGTTTCTTAGTGCTGTGTTAAGAGCTGCAGCCTAAATCTTATTGGTGAAAAGAATAGTCATCGCTCAGATTGTGAGGACAGTGATCTCCAAGTTCCTGAGATTTTTGAATTAAAATGTGAGACAGAGCACAGGGCAAATCCTTGTAATATTACAGGGAGTGTTCCTATGATGTGATAGACTGGGGCAAACAAAGAATGAGCAGTATGATGGAAAACTTCTGCTTCTGGGTCAATGGAGTGTGGGAACAGGCATGGAAGAAATTTAGGGTAGATGAGCTCAAAAATTAGATAACCGAGTAATATAACAATCCAATATTTTTGGGGCTAGAAGGGATATATTTTGGAAGTAAAGGGCAGAAAAATTAAATCCAGCTGCAGCAGTAGTTCTTACCATTTTAATCCAGCTCGCATCCTGCATGGCCTTATCTATAGCACATGTGATACATGGATATGTTTTTTTCTCCGAACAGAACACTTTAATGTGACACTACACCAAACCCTGCTTCCTGTGAATTATCAGGAATGTAAAGAATAGTCATTAAATGAATGTCTGTGCAAGAAAGAACATTACAACCCTTCACAGACTCAAGTGGAAATGAGCCTTGAGATGGAAGCTTAGATTTGTCTGATTCTCCTATCCCTCATTAGGACTTGGGGCCAACTTTTATGTGATACTTTATGCCTCATTAGAAACCATGCCCAGGCATTTTTTATTAGGACTAGAACATAGATGGAGGGGAAGTGGTTCATTACCAGCCATGAGTCTCATTTTACTTTGATATAAGCAACTCTGTATATTCCAGTACAACTTTGTGACTTGTCTTCACCAAGATTATTGCACATAAGAAAGAAGTCAGAAGTATTGGTCACAGAGAGGAGCTATATATATGGCAATTGAACCCAAATCTGAATTTACCACCTATGACCTGAAACATCATATGGAAGGTTGCAATGTTTTCTTTTCTTTTGTACTATCTTTAAAAATTGCTTTACCTTGTAGTTACCTGGGGCGAATCCTTAAATAATACTCTTAAAATGTAGTGTATGCTGTTAAAGGGAAATGCAAGTCATGAGCGAAACTGGGTAAGTAAATGCCCAATAACCTATCCTTAATAATTAATTAGCAATTAATGCTGATATAGTTCTTGGTGTCTTGTTAAACTGAGGTGAATCAATTCTCATGAAGAGTAGAGGAAATTGGTTGATGCTGTTGCAGTTACAATCTAATGTCTGTAGCTTTCCGCACACTGGCTGTGCTGCAAATTAATTTTTTAAAGTTACTATACCAGCAATGTTCAATAAAGTTAGAGACATAATGGGTAGATGAGAGGGCACAGGGGCATGGCTAGCATCCTGACCATGGGCACAATGAGTCTGATGTAGAATGCTTTCTAGCTACTTTGTTGAGGAAAATCTTATGAGATATAAACAATCATTAGGCAGAAATTGCATGATCTCTTTGCACTTTCTCTCCCTTCATTTTCCTCTTTTTACTTTTTTTATGTGGCTGCTTCAAAGGCTGCTTGTATACTTTTGAGTTGTTACCTTAAAGGTTAATTAGCTTGTAACAATTGTTTTAATGAATCCTTTTGAAAAAGATCTCTTTCACAGTGATACGTGTCATCATGCTCACTTTCTTCCCTCTAAAACAAAATACAAAAAAGGAATTTTATTTTGTCTTTTGGAAAGTTAAAGATAGCATTGTTGTGGAAGAATAATGAATAGACCCACTGAATCAATGAGAGCATGTTATGTCAAAACTCAAAAACATTTTGTTGATGCAGTGGGTCTGCTGTGGTGGAACTAGCAATGTGCCAGGCTGGGTTGTAGCTGCCCTGAGTCCCCCTTTGGGGGTAGAGAAGGGTGGAGTACAAATATTTGAAATAAATAACTGCCAGCTGCAGTAAATCTTGCCAAATGAAAGGTTATTAGTTCAATACTACTACTAATAATAACAACACTTTATTTATATTCTGCCCTTCTCACCCCAAAGGGGACTCAGGGCGGATCACAAGTACACACACACGGCAAACATTCAATGCCATTTGTAGAGACATACACAATACACAGACAGGACAGAACAGAAGGAGGTTTTTGTGTGCTACAGGGGGTGCTGTCGCGCCATCCTTTATGACGAAAAGCTGTCAGGACTTTTTATTAAGCAGTACATAATTTTTCTAATTACAGCTAAAGTTGTTTTCGAACTGCCTAGGTAAACAGTGGGCAGGGCCGACAGTTGGCTGCCCACACCAACCCGGGGTTCGAACTTACAACCTTTCAGGTGATAGATCTTTTTAGCTGCTGCTGCTTTAACAGCTGTGCTAAACCTCTGGTCAGGGTGAGCTCCTGGCCTTTAACTGTCTATCTAGCAGTTTCAAAAATGGCAATGTGAGTAGATAAACAAATATCGCTTAAGCAGAGAGGTGTTTAAGGCACCCATAAGGAAATGCCAAAAAATGCTGGTGATTTGATTAAGGGAAAATGGAGTGACAGCACCGACCCTCATCGCCGGGACCGAGGACAGCCTCCAAGATGCTGAAGATGGGAAAGCCTATATACGCCTCTATCTATGTACAGTTGCCTGTTTTGTCAGTGTATAATGGCATTGAATATTTGCCATATATGTGTTTTGTGATCCGCGCTGAGTCCCCTTTGGGGTGAGAAGGGCGGAATATAAATACTGTAAAATAAATAAATAAGATTTAGCCCTTGGTCTTCAAATTCAATTGTTCTGGTGGAATTTGAAATTCAGTTATGCTTTCAATATCCTGAAATTAAAACTATTCTGTACTAATTTTTAAAAATTGAAATATTTATATCCTGCCCTGTATCTGAGTATTTCAGAGAAGCACACAGTAAAATTAATGTAGAAAAGCTGAACACTATTCAGCATCATGACTCCATATCATCATACATTTTTACTGAAAATAAGCAGTGGCCTGATCTATTTGGCTTGCTTTTCTCTATGGTTATAATGGTTTACTTACAGTAGAGCAGGTATTTTGATTTATCTTTCTAACAGAGATTCTCCTGCACTGCTTTGTTAAAGTTATGATCTGTATTGTGACAGCTCTTGTCTGAAAGTGCTCCCAGGATCGACCATGTTGATAGTCAATGCCTGAGATTTGCATATTGAAAAATACTGTATTCATGAAAGCATTCAGATTTATTTTCTGCAATGTTTTGAAAATATTGTTTTCCTCTAAAACATAAACTGAGGAGGGGAAATGTGTCCCTCCTCAGTCTTTCTGTGCTGTAGAAATATGAGTCTTCACATTTTAAAGGATAAATATGTACACACAGCACTCAATACAGTTTTGCTGGTTAAATGTGCTTCTTAGTTGACAACATAATGCAGTTTTAATTAAGCCAATTTCAGGCCATAATACACATTCATTTACCTCAATGGGATTTATGATGTGTGCTATTAAGAATCCCAATGGGAAACTATTTGGAATTGCTGAAATAAGTATATATGTATGTATGTTAGCATACTACCACAGTCTTGTTTCATCCCTTCGAAAACATTCTCCACTCCACTATTTCACTTGAATTTTTTCCCCATTTTTAAAATTTAAATGTTAAATGCATAAACACATACAAAACTGAAAATATTGAAAATATCTAACAACAACACAAAGCACAGTAAGACATAAGTAAACAAAAATAAAAAATAAATTTCTGTTTGACACAAACTTAACCCTCACATCAATTACAAACCACCACTATTAAACAAAGAGCCCCCTGGTGGCACAGTGGGTTAAACCACTGAGCTACTGAACTTGCTGACTGAAAGAATGGCAGTTTGAATCTGGGGTGTTGGGTGAGCTCCCGCTGTTAAGCCTAGCTTCTGCCGACTTAGCAGTTCAAAAGCATGCAAATGTGAGTAGATCAATAGGTACCGCTTCTGCAGGAAGGTAATGGCTCTCCATGCAGTCATGCTGACCTAGGAAGTGTCTACGGACAACGCGGGTTCCTCAACTTAGAAATGGAGATGAGCACCACCCTCCAGAGTCAGACATTATTAGACTTAATGTCAAGCAAAACTTTTAACTTTACTATGAAGCAAATCCATATGTACCAACCCTTAACTCACCTTTACCTCTTCCTCCTTAAAAAAATTAAAATCCCATTTTTCAAGAAATCAGCCTTTCTTTATAAACCCTTTTCTTATAATTCTCTCTCTTTCTTAAACTAAATAAAGGTCAATTACTCTTCAAAGTCTGCTGTCATCACCTCCCCTTCACTTAACATCAAACAGACTGTCAGCAGGTTCTTAGGCATACTGTTCAATAGGCATATTCTTCAATAGCTGAGTTAACTTGTCCATCTCTGCAATTTCTACTAACTTGTTTATCCATTCATCCTTTCCCTGTTATTGTTACTGCTGCTGCATTCATATTCAAGGCAACTACTTAGGAAAGTAGAAATACACTCAGAAGTAAAGCACTTTGCACTGTTTTAATCCATGTGCAGATGTGTGATTGAACAAGATATTTTTAGGCAAAGGTATATTTCAAGAGCAAGGAATAAAGAGCCAAGATGAGCAATGAAAGCTCATCCAGAGCAGATAACAATCTCTGCCAATTGTGAACTGCCTTGAGTCACCTCTGGCTGAGAAAGGCGGTATACGAATGTAGTAAATAAATAAAATAAAATAAATAGGTAGTTGTATTAAGGTTGAACAAATATTATTTGCAGATGAATCCATCTGAGTAGTGTGCATGGTAGGGAAGGGGCAAAATTTAAACAAAGGCCAAAAAGATAAAGCTGGTGCTAAAAGATGAGGCCCCATGAAGAATGAAAGCAGCCCCAGACTTTATTCAGGGAGACAGCTGTGTGAAATGATAAAGACAAATGACATTATCTCTCGTGTCTCCTAAAATGTTTTCTCCCTTGGTAATCCTGTCTTGACTGAATGTGTGTGTGTGTGTGTGTGTGTCAGCAGCAACTTGAGAAACTGCAAGTCACATCTGCAAGGGCATTGCCCAGGGGATGCCCGGATGTTTTTTGATGTTTTACCATCCTTGTCAGGCCCGGATTAATCCCTTTTGGTGCCCTAGGCCACACTTTGGAACTACGCCCCAAACCAACCTCTACAACCCCCCCCCCCCCCATTCCTTCTTTCCACTGTGAGGAGGAGGTGGAGGGAAGCCCCACCCGCGGCAGTGGCCCCAGGGACGGGGCTTCCCTTTGCATCCTCCTCACGCCCTTCTTCCTTGAGTCACGCAAGGAGGAGGAAGCGGAGGGAAGCCCCGCTCCTGGCAGCACCCCTTGTCAAGGAAGGAGGGCACGAGCGCCTCTGCCTCCTCCGCCATGTTTCTGGGTGCCGTGCATGCCCGGCAGCAGCCCCAGGGGCGATAGCAAGGAGGCGCGCCATTCCCTCCTTCCCCGCCCCCTCGCAGCGCTCTCCTCCCGCCATCCCCCGAGAGAGAGAGAGACAACCTTTTTTGGGGGTCCGTGAACTGCGCCCCCCTCGGCCTGCGCCCCTAGGCCATGGCCTAGGGTGGCCTTATAGGTAATCCGGGCCTGATCCTTGTGGAAGGCTTCCTTCATGTCCCCGCATGGGGAGCTATGGTAACATGCCCCTCTTCTTACCACACAATTCCTTTTTGGAGACACTTTGAGCTTGTTGAATTTACTGCACATGCAGGGAAATGACTCATCCCAATCCATGCTTTTCCTTTCTTCGTGCATGTGCTTCCCTTTTTATACATAAGAACAATTCAACCTCAATAGTTCACAGCTTTGAAGCCAAACACTCCCTGAAATCTTGTATTTTTTATACTTTTGTGTCGGTTGGATGATGGGATAATGGGACATGTAATCCTCTATATCCACAGTTGCAGAGAAAACAGAAGAAGGTGGTTAATGGGTATTTGAGCAAACAGAAGCAAAAAGAACAAAGTTTGTCTTCATGTAAAAAATATACTAATATAGCTTCAAACAAACAAAAAAACATCAACATGTTCTTTCAATAAACAGTCCACACATTCTTCAGTAACAGGCTTCTGTGTTAACTCACACAGTATTGCAACTCCCAGCATCCCTGTTACCATTTCAGCATTACAGCAGTTTAGGAATCCATTTCTTCAAATTACAGCATTCCAGCATTACAGCAGTATAGGAATTCTTTTCTCCAGGCTTCAGCATTTCAGCATTTAAATGAATTTCTCCAGTCCACAGCATTCCAGCATTCCAGCATCACAGCAGTATATCAGCCAGGAACTTCAGCCAGCACAATAGCCAGCATAGACAGTAAGAAACTGCAAAAGCCAAAAGCCTAACCCAATCTGTAACAAAGGAGATTTATACAAACACAGCTGCCACACCCTACTGGAGTCAGGCAAAACCAGCTGCACCTATTCAGACACACCTACAGTAGTACTACTACAGCACATAAACCAAAAGAAACAGATACTCATAACTCAAACATTTGTTTGATATCTTTACAGTCTGACACCCCTCCTAAAGATTCAAACAATATTTAACTTTGCAGAACATCTGTAAAAACTTTCTTTACCTAGTGGCTTTGTGAAAACATCAGCCACATTACTTTCACTAGGAATATAGTTTAGACACATTTTCTTGTCTTTCACTAACTGTTGTACATTCATGTACCTTACATCAATATATCTGGTTCGGCTTTTTAAACTTTCAGATTTTGCCATACTGATGCATGTCTGTGAATCAATGTAGACTTGTACTGGTTGATCATGTTTTATGCCTACGTCAATTATTAATTGTTTTAACCATTCCATTTCGTTACTCGCTTCACAAAGAGAAGCAAATTCCGCCTCCGATGTACTTTGAGCCACCAGTTTCTGCTTTCTTGATTTCCAACATATTGGTGCTCCTGCAAATTTGATTAAAAAACCAGACACAGATTTTTTGTCTTCAAGATTTGCAAATGAACTGTCAGTATAGACTTCCAGTTTCTCAGTATCATCAGGCCTTATTTCTAAAACCTTTGACATGGTTTTCTTCAGATATCTTAAAACCCCTTTTACTCCTCCCCAGTCTGTAACAGTTGGATTTTCTACTCTATGACTGAGAATTCTGACAGCAAAACTGATATCCGGCCTAGTTGCATTTGCTAAGTATAGCAAGCTTCCAACCATTGATCGGTACAAGAAATTGTTTGTGAATCTTTCACCTTCTACATTTGCAAGAAATTCTTGTGCCATAGGTGTAGCCATGACCTTGGCTTCATCTAACCTTGCCCTATGTAACAGATCACATATTTTATCTTTTTGACTTAATCTCAAAGTATTCCCAGATCTTTCAAAATTGATTCCTAGATATTTCTTAACCAATCCCAGATCCTTAATCTTTAACACTTTAGATAAGTTCTCAAAGATTTGTGTAATCAATTTTTCACTTTTACCCATACACAAAAGATCATCCACAAACACTAATACACACATTTGATTTTCTCCTGATCCTTTGAGATACATACAGGAATCAATACTATTTTGAACAAAACCTAGTTTTTTTAAAACACCGTCCAGATGATGGTTCCAGATTTTGGCACTTTGCTTGAGACCATATAGAGATTTCCGTAACCGGTAGATCCCTGTTCTTAAATGATCCTCAAATCCAGGAATTGATGTCATAAACACATCTTCTTCGAGGTTTGCATGTAAATATGCAGTTTCTACATCGAAATGTCTGATTTTCCAATCTTTCTTACAAGCTAAAACTAGACCAACTCTCAATGTTTCAGCTTTTATAGTAAGACTAAACACTTCATCATAACTCACAAGAAACTCTTGCTCAAAACCTCGAGCAACTAAATGAGCCTAGTATACAAAACCCTCTTTTTCAGATTCTTTTCTCTTATATACCCATCTACAACTCACAGGTTTTACTCCAGATGGTAGTTCAGACACTTCCATGACATTCAAGCTCATCAGAGATTTGAATTCTTTATCCATCGCCTCTTTCCAACATTTTTGTTCAGACAATGGTCTTTTTAGCATTTCTTTATAACTGGAAGGTTCTACCCAATCACTATTTTCAGCTGTTAGACCTACTTGAAACCTTTCTGGAGGTATGCCCTTTGTGGATCTTTCTGATCTACGTGGCACCTTTCTTCGTGCATGGGCTCCCCTGTTTATACATAAGAACAATTCAACCTCAATAGTTCACAGCTTTGAAGCCATACACTCCCTGAAATCTTGTATTTTTTATACTTTTGAAGCTCTGGTGATATGTCATGCAGTAAAAAGTGTTTTTGTTTGTGTCTACTGTCTAGGGAGCCTCCAATGCAGCTTATAGACTGGTTTGATAATCTCCAAAGTCATTGTTCCTTAAACAATCTTAAGGTTGCATTTTGACAGGAGTCAGCAAACTCAAGTTACTGCCGCTTGAGGAGGCATGAAAAGTGGCACCAGTCTTCATCAGATATTCCTGTTCAAATAGGCCTCTGAAAAGGAGGTCCTCCACTGAAGTTCTAGAATCTGAACAAAAACAGTATTTTTGAAATTACAGCCACAAACTACTCTGTCATTGAACTCACTATTTTATTTAGGAAACAGCTAAAGCATAGGGGCATGACATGAGGAAGCTTCCACTTGGCCAGTGGTAGCACAATGCTACCAACTGTATCCATCCCAGAGACAATGAAAAAAATCACAGGGGGGGGGGAGAGGGATTTCCTTCTCCTTTTCTGGCTACTTTTCTAAAAGGAGGGAAACCATAAAAATTGCCGGGGAAGTGTCTGGAATGCCAAGGGGCCTTGTGCATGCAGAGTTTTTGGTTCCTCTTCTCTTTCCTCCATCAGGGCTCTTTGAAGAAAAACTCAGTGGGGGTTGGATGTTTGACTAGCCCCCTTTCCCTTCCATTCCTCTATGTATATGGAAGTACAGGTATTGCAAAATCAAAAAAAATCTGAAATCTAAAAAAATGCCTGATTTTATTCATTTCAGATTAGGAAGACTCAAATTGTTATCATAGATTTTAGACAAAGACTGTTGCTCAGGACCATGGAGAGCAACACTGCTTCTAGAGTGCAGTAAAGTTACCAGATCATTCATTGGAAGTAACTAATAAGTAGTTATTACGATAGAGGCTTTACCACAGTTGTATCTGTTTGTTAAATGGCCAAGTACTGTGATGGTAATGGAAGCGAATCCATTCTAGCCCTTTCTGTTTGAGTCATTCCATGTGATCATAAGAATGTGCTATTTGTTGCCTTGACGATTGAGTAGTAAATGTAATGCAGTGTTGTTTATTTCTTTATTAAAAGTTAATCTATCTTGGCACTAAAATATATGTGTATTTTTACACGTTTTTAATTAAAAAATCATAATTTGAACATTAAACATATTAAATAGAATTGCATCCAATGAAATACATCCAATTAGTAATAAAGAGGCAGTGACCCTCACCAGATTGTAACCACCACAACATTGCTTAGAAGGTAAAAGACTGAGGGCATGAAATGCCTTCATGCTAGCAGAAAGGCATGTTATGTCTGCTCACACCCTACTGGAAGTATAAATGAAACATATGTTGTTTCTAATAGTTCTATTATGGTACAATTGAGAAAGGGATAATTTACAGTGTGAGCCAATGTAAATGTTAATGATGTGATACCAACTTGTAATAGATGTCAGAAAAGAGAAGTGTTTCTATCCATATCTAGTGTTCACTCAATTACTGATTATCTGTTCTGCATGTGGGATGAGTTAAGTTTATCTGGGTGTTGTTAATAAATGCACTGTTTTCTAATAAAGTGAACTAATGAAAACATCATAGATACCAAATGGAATAAGACAAGTCTTCATTGGAATAAGTAAAAGTACAGGAAGCTGCTAAGAAATTTTTGCAAAAAAAAGCTTTTGCTAACATTTGTGTGATACCAGGATTTCCTCTGGTGTTTTTGAAACAATACTGTGAGTGAAAATAAGGTCACTAATGGGACAGTAATCTGTGTTCTACATTGGATGCAGAATTGTTCAATTGGTTTTGTAAAACTTGTGTTGAGGTGACTGAATGTGGATCCATAGTAGAAGGGGCATGTGACTCATTCACCAAAGATTTTATTGCTAGTGACTATTTATATGAGGGGTTGGAAAAGTATAAAAATATATCCAGTATGTTGTGTTACAATTAGGTGACAGCCTAGAAACTAGTTATGTCCTCTTGTCTTAATTTATTTCTCTTTTTTTGCATTGTGATTGAGCTTAACATAATTGCAGTCATCCATGCAACTTTGGAACTGTTCATTTATATTAATAAAGTAAAGCAAAATGACTCATCTATGGTGACTATGTAGTGCATAGAGCAATTAAGATTTAATTACGTAACACACTTTTGGGGTAAAATGTTAATTTTAAAAATCTAATTCTACTGCAACAGCAATTTTTCATTGCAACACATCTTTATTAAACTTTTGAAGCCTCCCGGCCTCTAAAGCCTTCCACGGGCAACTTACATGGCTGGTATTTGCCTTGAGGTAACTAAGTGGATAGTAATAGATAGCCATTTCTTCCTTCCAAATATTTATATTTTACAGCAAAGAAGGATAGATGGTGCATGAAGGATAGACCATGGCTGGGGGAAAGTCTGCAGATCTAGTTCATGCATTCTAAAAAAGACAGCTTGTTTCTTCTGGCACGTTTGATTGTAAATGTTTCTAGAAGGCATGAATGCAAAAGAAATTCAAAGTCACAGGGGTCAGGGACACTATAATCTATTCAATGTCATTTGCAATTAGTGTTAAGACATGCCAGCCAACCAGTTTTATTTCTTTTTTTAAAAAAAATGAGGTGCTTTTTCATTTAATTTTCATTTAATTTAAGATTTTTGGAGGTTGAGTGTCACAAAATTCTCTGCCTCCACATTCTGAGAAGAGAACCGTGATTTTCTTCTGACTGGCAAAGGAATCCATGGAACAAAAATGGTTAAAGGCCTTTTGCTTTAGACCCTCTTGAAAGATTAGACCCTCTTGAAAATGTATGTGGTACAGGCAAAACACCGTTTAGCTCAGAACTTCCAAACTATTTGTTGGAACACAGTTGTCAGCTGCAGTGTATAGGTATGCCATGCAACCTCTGCTTTTATGTGAAATAAGCATATATATATATATATATATATATATATATATATATATATGCTTATTATTCATGTCTTTTCTTAAAAGATAAATGAAACATTTTCATGACATTTTTTGTGTCTCCATAAATTTAGTTATTACAGTTTACTGTGTCACGATATGATGCATGTCTAAAAAGTGTCACCAACATGAAATGTTTGTAAACCTCTGGTTCAGTTGCTATTTAGCCCCTCCTTCTTTGGTGTATGACATTATCAAGGCATTTACTGATCTTGAGGTGATCCTAGCTGTATTGTTTTTGAGGGTTTTTTTCTGGAAGTGACAGAAAAATATCTGGGCAACTGTCATATTCCTGTGTCATAAAATAGAAAAGTGGCACCAAGAAGATGCACCTGAGATGATAATCAAAGATGGAAAGATTCTTAAATATGTATCAAATGTTACATGATACTTGCAAGTGTGCAACCATCTGTTTAGAAATAATACTGTATGCACAAAGATATGGCAGTCTGAAGCATGCACCTAAACAAGCATCTTGTTGGGAATATGTGTGCATAATCTGTTGATTAAAACTTTATTTTTGCTCAAGAGAACATCTAGTAACCTTGCTATATCATCTTCTTCTGTTATGAAATCATGCTTGAGTAGGTAGACATTAAGTGGTTAGGAGAAAGTTAGGCAGCCACTTAGTGGCCTAAGAAAGAATGTGATGCCCAGATAGGGCTATGCTCAATTCAAGCAATATTGGTTTTTAGCCAAAGCTTGCAATCTTGAATCTTTTCTTTTCTTGTTTGTATCCGTACTTCTATAAATTGGAATTTTTATCTAAATGTTTCGGATTGCTCTTCCTCTTCACAAATGGAATGCCACCATTCAGGCAAAGTTAAAGAGCATCTGGCAATAATGCATCTTACTGAGACCACTCTTATTTTATAATAGACACAATTTATTGAACAAGGTTCTCTTTTCTCTTTCTTACTATCTTTGGTTTAGTTCTAAAGCTGGAAAATTTGGCTAAGTGGCTTCTAATTTTAACTGTGTTAATGGAAGGAAATAGAATGCAAAGGAAATCCTGGTATCATATGCATGGCGTTTGAGAAGAAACTATCATTTTAAAATTGAGGCCTGTAAAGTATAAAACGGCACTCCATGCAGTCATGCTGGCCACATGACCTAGGAAGTGCTATGTGCTCGATCACTGGGGTTTATAGTGGGGGGGGACGGGGACTTTTAACCTTAACTTTTAACTGTTTTAACTGTTTTATAGCTGTTTTATAATGTCACTTTTATGTGTTTTAATTGGTTCTGTTTGCGTGCTGTAAACCGCCCTGAGCTTCGGATAGGGTGGTCTATTAAGCCGAAACAATAAATAAATGATAAATAAATAAATAACTGTCTATGGACAACTCCGGCTCTTCAGCTTAGAAATGGAGATAAGCACCACACCCCAGAGTTGGACATGACTGGACTTAATGTCAGGGGGAAACCTTTACTAAAGTATAAAAAATAGAATATGTGCTATAACATAATGCTATTTTGACAAGCTCTTCAGCTGAGCTTTCTCACATCTGCCTTGTAGTATGTTTTAAATATAATTTATGTGAATATAGTCATCCATGCTAGATTGAAGTCCTACATGCAACATCATTGCTGTCACCAACTGAAAGCAGTAATGAAAATGTGACCTGCAGCACCTAGAAAGATTTTTATCTCTGGTTGCAATTTAGAAGCAGATTTTCAAGCTACTCCAGTGCTGGGAAGCAACATTTGCCTGCTCAAATATCACTACTTCCATCTAGTTCTGGTCATGAAGTATGTCCATCTGGAATATTATACAGCAATTAAAGTGGTACTGGCTAACAGAACAGAGTTTACAATCAAAATATTGAGCAAATGTATCTTCAGATTGTACACATTATGAAACCTATGATCCAAGCTCTTGGGCTCTAATGCACACAAACCATGGCCCACTCTACACTGCCATATGAGGCAGCTTGAATCCACATTATATGGTCAGTGTGGACTCATCTTGTGCAGTTTAATAATTGCATTATATGAGTCTACACTGACTATATAATGTGTTTTCAATTTGTGCTATATGGCAGAATATATGGGGCCCATGTTTTCATGTGTTTGTTGTTCCCTTCTGCATAAGGATCATATCTGCATGCATAATATGGATGCATGCACATAGTCTCTGTTGAGATTGAAGGAATCCACAATACATACGTACATTACACAATTGTCTGCACTTTTACCTTAGGAAGGTTGTTAATGCGATTGCTGGGTGTGCACATGAAATTGTGCTGGAAGTGGGTTTTTACACATCATAAGAACAGCATTAAGACTTCCACTCACAATGACATGCATGACTTAAAGCCAGAATTGTGCAGCTTGGTCTGCATGATTTGTAGCTGATTCCAAATACCATTCATTCATTCATTTGATTTCTTTTCTTGAGTGAGACTTTTATTGCCAGCAATAAAATCAAATACAACACTTGGGCAATTATTCTGTAACAAACATGAGTAAAACTTTCTGGAGTTTCTTTTTTTTTTTAATCTACAATAAATTTAAGACATATTGGTAAAGGTGGTGGTAACAACTCTCACCTAGTAAAAAGCATCTCCTGCAAGAAGCAGAGTCAGCTGTCCAAAAAAGACCTGAATAAAATTCTCTTGGGCTGCGGGCACCTGTGATAGAGACACCCCCAAGGGACTGGAAATAACTATGTACAGTAGCTTTTTGTGGATCCAAAAAGCCACAGCAACATTTGCTTGTAGTGTTGGTTGAGCACAAATAGCCGTTACACTACTGGAGATATCTATGTGGTTTTAAGCTCCCGCTGGAGTGTCTGTGGCAAAGATTATTATTGGTAGTAATGTTTATATCTCGCTTTTTCACTGCCATAGGAGACTCAAAGCAGCTATCAAATGTGCAAATGACAACAAATAAGAAGGGGTAGCTAATACCCCAGAGGGATAGGATCACTATTTGAAATAACCTTAACAAATTAGAGAGATGGGCCAAAACTAATAAAATGAATCTCAACAAGGAAATATGTAATTCACTAGGCTCAGGCAGAAAAAAAAGATAGACACAGGATGGTTGAAACCTGGCTTTGCAACAGTATATGTGAAAGGGATTTAGGACTCTTAACAGATCACAAACTGAACACAAATCAACAGTGTCATGTGGTAGCTAAGAAAACAGTACTATTCTAGGCTGCTAAAACATGACTATAGTACCTAGACTGAGGGAAGCAACAGTGTCACCCTATTTTTCTTTGGTCATTGGTCAGAGCTCACCTGGACTAACATGTCCAGTTCTGGGCTCCACAAAGAAGGATATTGGCAACCTGGAACATGTCCAAGAGAGGGCAACTGAAATGATCACAGGTCTGGACTGGAAACCTTGCCCTATGAGGAGAGGCTTAAAGAGCTGGGGATGTTTAACCTGGAGAAAATATTACATAGTGACATGAAACGTTGTGACACTTTACATTGGCCTGCCTATGTCGTCGATCCGGAAGCTCAAGCTGGTGCAGAACACTGCCGCCCGGCTCCTGTCTGGGGCTCCAGCAGGTTGCCGCATAACACCAATTTTGCAGGATCTGCACTGGCTGCCTATCGAGCACCGGGTCGCCTTCAAGGTGTTGGTTCTTACCTTCAAGGCCATACACGGCCTGGGGCCAGCGTACCTGAGGGAC
This sequence comes from Anolis apletophallus, assembly GCA_030556195.1. Lineage (NCBI taxonomy): Eukaryota > Metazoa > Chordata > Lepidosauria > Squamata > Anolidae > Anolis > Anolis apletophallus. The sequence continues at coordinate 99,620,882 of JARBWK010000003.1, forward strand.
CGTCTCACCCCATATTGCCCAGCAAGATCACTTCGGTCCGAAGAGGCCAACCTCTTGGTAGTACCATCTGTAAAGTTGGCACACTTAACATCGACCCGCCGGAGGGCGTTCTCTGTTATAGCTCCCACGCTCTGAACGCCCTCCCAGCCGGGGCCAGAGCCTGAGAGACCTACTTCCATTTAGACGGGCCTGCAAAACTCGTTTGTTTAGGCAGGCCTTCGGGGAGTAGGTCATGTTTACACCGCCTGGGCTGCGATATTTGCTGCTGTTCAACTGGTTTATATTGTATTTTACTGTTTTTAACTGTGTTTTTATTGTGTTGTGTTTTAACCCTTTGGCGCTGTGCCATTGGCTCTGTGAGCCGCCACGAGCCCTCGGGAGTCGGCGGCGAAGAAGCTCCAATAAATGAAATGAATGAAATGAAATGAATGAAAGAAAGGTTTGATATTTGAATGGGTGTCATATTGAAGGTGGAGCAAACTTGTTTTCTGCTGCTCAAGAGCTTTATTCATGGAGTAATGGATTGAAACTACTGGAAACAAGTTACTTACTAAACATTAGGAAAAACTTCTTGATGGTGAGAACTGTTCCACAGTGAAATATACTGCCCTGGAGTGTGGTTGAGTCTTTTTCTTTGGAGGTTTTTAAACAAAGACTAGCTGGTTATTTGTCGAAAATGATTTGTCTGTGGTTTCCTTGCATGGCAGGAGGTTGGACTCTTCCTACTCTTATCATTCGGTGAATTACTTTTGTGCAAAGTGTAACTGTTGCTTATTTTATGCTTAGTATGATGAGAGCAGTTTAAGTTCCAGAAGTTAGTTTCTTTGGGATATAAAAATACACATTTGCTGGAGCACATTGGAAAGTGATTCTTGAAAACATGGCAATGAGCAATTAAGCTGACTGTTTGAGTTATAGAGTGGTGAACCTGCAACCCAAATCACATTATCCTGGAAGTAAGATTTCTCCAATACAATAGGGCTTGCATCTGATACACATGGGATTTCACTATAAGAAGCATAATACTGTATAAAGTATTCTAAAAATGCCCTTCAGTACACACTGCTTTCTTTTGGAGAACAGCCATATTGGGAATTTTGATAACCAGAATCTGCAATCATACAGATGACTGTTAAATTTCATTTGTTGGATAGACTGGTTTTTCTTTGTATAATCAAATATTTTATCAAAGATGCAAAAAGATAATTTACATTCTAGTTTAAATGTTTGATTTACAGAAAGTACTTTCAACTTCACTACAGGGAAAAAATCATCTATATTAGCAACCAAAATTAACAGTCAAGGATTTTTGGCTTTTTAGCATGGAAGAAATGTTTAACATTTGTTCAAAAGCTTCAAAGGCTTATTTTAAAAGTTTAGCATGTGGTGATAGAGGAGACCATCCAGCAGGAAAGGCAAAAAGTAAACAACATTTGCATAGCAAAAGCAAACTGACAATTCAGTTCATAAATACTGCAAATGAGGTAAAACTTGATTTAAATTTACAATACAAATAAATACATCTTATTTAACACAGCTCTTTCTTCCAGTTTATTCAACAATTTATCTTTTATATTGAAATATGAGTTTGAAAAGCAAGCAAATATGAAATTATTTTATTTTGGCCATATACTGTTGAAATATTCTCACAAACACTGGTTTATTTGTTTGTGCTTTGGAAGCACTTTTAACTGAAATCTACTAAAAATCACTTGCTTTTCCTTTACAGATTTTAAAATCTGGAATTTTCTGGAGGATTTCTCAAATACCATTGGAAGGGTAATGAGATTGAGAAACATACTTCCTGACATTTATCCCTGCATGGGTGGTATTTTCTTAGACATAGAAAATATGGTTCAGAAAATTTTGTCTTCCTTTTTGAAGCAAGGGTAACTTTTTGTTATTTTAATGTTATTTTCTGGTCCTCTGATTCTTTTTTTGTCCTTTAATTTGCTAGTCTGTAGTTATAGGAAGCTTCTTACCCACGATATGAATTGGATTTCCTTTGAAATGTGTGTGTTACTGTGCTCACACAAACATATACATAAATAGAAACAATAAACATATACATAAATAGAAACAATAAATATTATGTTTATAAAATAATTTAAATCAATACTGTCCTTTTCGTGTTCTCTGAGTCACACGCTTGCGCAGTGCATTGCTCAGTCTTCTAGAACTAGGAAAGAAGGTTGCTGGTGGAAGTGCCTCTTTTATATGGACCGAATGACCCTAGCCATTCCTGCTTGATCCCTCGGTTCTTTTTAATTCACCACACCACAATGGGCATGGAGGCTTGTCAGTTTGGCCTATGCACTGATCAACATGTGTTCATAAAGTGCCTGGCAATGATGCCAACTGGACTCTGATAACAAGAAGCCTGTTTCTTTGTTGCACACTTTATATCCTATATTCTCTCAAAAATCATTTAACAAGTTCCAAGCAAGCACTGCCAGCTTTTGAAGAGGGAAATTCTCCTATCTGGCAAGAGGTGAGGAACTCCAGACCATGGATGATTTGCATCTGAGCTGGAGAGATTCCTCAAGGTGACAGGAAGATGAGGAACTTCTTCCACTGGTAGGCATAAGACTGTTGCATCACTGGCCTGTAAGAAGCCATTAGGATACAGTATGTATGACAAATGCAGACAGGGAGACTACAGGAAGACCTTCCATGCTTTCAGTTTGAGAGTTTGTAGATCAGGGTGCCTCACCACACCCCAGGTAAGGAGGTCTAATGAATATGAGAGAAAAGGAGGGGGGCACCATTCAGTGATCAGGCTTTTCAGTTAATATATTTCATGAAAAAAAGTTTGTTCTACTGTAATTTTGTGTTCATAAAATCGCACATGCTTGCAAGGTTCCTTGGTGCATTGACTGTGTTGCTGTGGAGATACACTTATTGTGAAAAGCATTCTCCAAAACCCACAGGAGCTTATGAATACCACACATTTATTGTTCAGAATACAGGAATCTCCCTTAAAACCTCCCCCTCTCCCTCCCCCACTCTCTCACTCTCTTTATATAGGTTATCACACAAAATGTCATAAACGGATAAATCCTCTGGTGTTTAAGCTTGATTTACCCTTTCCCATACATCAGAGCAATTGATATTTATTTTATTTCATGCTAATAAAACCATTTCCTGACATCTATACCTGCATGGGTGGTGTCCATTTGCCCCCCTCCTTTTTATGAATGTACTGGAGGACTACACATGGGGTTGTCATAGTTAAAAAACATATTATTATGACAATGCTGTTACTGATTGTGCTTCCTTGCCCAGGAAGCTAAACATGGATAGTTTTGGTTAGTAGTTAGACAGGAGACTAAAAAAGAATCTTGTGCTCCAATCCCTGTTTCAGAAAAAGGAACTGGCAAAACTACCTCTGAGTATCCCTTGGCTAAGATAACACTATGAAATTCATAGCATCATCATAATTTGACAGGTGACTTGAAAGCATGAACACACACACACACATACAAATACACACACACACACACACACACACACACTATATTGCTGCAGTTACAGAGTTCCATTGCATACACCTGGAAATATTCTTAAAAAGTAAGATTTTAAGGTGCTACTTACTGACCATGTTTTTAGTTTGGCTGGCATTCTCTGAATCAGTTTTGACTGAATTGCGCTTGCCTCCACAGAGCTCTGACATTCACCTAGAAAGAAGGTATTTTAAGAGATGGATCTGACAACTTCACAGATGATCATGTTTTAAAAGGGGAAAAAATAGAAAGGCAGCCTTTGTACTCAGACTTGATTTATAGGTATGAACAATGCCTTGGCATCCACAGCAGCAATCACCCAAACTGTCAATCTCTGGCTGAGGTTAATCCATAGAGTTTAATCCAACTCAATTTATAAAGCAAGTGTAATTATCTGTTCTATACAATGAAAAGAAAACCTACTGATAGACACGAAATAAACATCTTCCTGGATTTGGAAACTTTTCCAGATTGCAGGGCTGTCCTCTAAAGCATTGGGATGTTTGTAATATAATATAGACACCTTCTTTTGATCTTAATTGCCACATGATTTTTTTTGCTGGTCTTCTGTATTGCCCTTGCTTCTCACCTTTGCAGTAGAACCTTTTCCCCCAGCAACACATTACAATACATACATTTGACAACTCTCAAAGGATTATATGGAAAATCATTAAAACGCCTACTGCTAAACAACTCACCATTTTGGCAGTCTTAGTTACTTATACATGCCTCTTGTTTGGAAGAAGAAACTGTCATTGGTGCTAAAAAAAAACCACACAGCATTTTATGCAGAGGTGGACACAGAGGTGTTGTTGGCTTAACAGAAAACACTTCCCTAAACTGTGGCACCCATTTCCCACTTCAGAAAATCTTCTGCATAATATTCAATTCATTTTATTTTTGCAATGAAATACAATTGTTACAACAAGCAAAGAAGAAGATCTGAAGTTCAGAAATTCTTATTTTATTTTTATTTTTATTTTTCATTACATTTATCTTTCCCCCTCAATTTTCCCCCTTTTCCACCTTTTATTTTTTATTACATGTTTCCTCCTTTTTCTTCTTCTCTTCTTTCCTTTTTATTGCATGCTAAAAAAAATTCTCAATAAGAAGTATTAAAAAATACTCCATACTGTTCTGGAAGAACACAGAGAAAAGAAGAACAGCAGCCCTTGGGAACAAGGGAGAAAACAGGGAGAGGGGACTAAATCTAGTACCCCAACTTCATGAATTAAGTTATTTTCCTGAAAGTCAAGTGATCTGCTAGATGTAACCCATAGGGATAGTCTTTGAACTTTGTAACTGAGACCTTATTGGGGGAAACATGCTATCTCATCATATGGGGCTGAAATCGGTGGTATATGCCAATTTAGCCTCGGTCAGCCATGGAGCCAGCTGGCAACCATCAGACGACATCATGCTGGCTCCATGGGTGAAGGACGGCAGAACCAGCTTGCTGCTGCATCAACATGCCATTAACTCACACTTTCCCCCATGTGATTGCCCTCCCATGGATCTGGCGATGCGGGGTGTGAGGCACCAGATTCCCCATGCCCCTCGGCAAAGTGGAGCACTGTCACCTCCTGCTGTTGACTGTGTGATGAGATAGTTAGGCAATGAAGAATGCTTTCAGTTCACTCCAATGCCCCCCTCTCTTTAGAAATCACTAATTCATGTATTCTCAAATAAAACATTGTACTTGAGAGTGCATACATACCCATTTAAACAGAGTTGTTTTTAAAAGAGGCCAAACATAGTTTCTCTGTTAAGTGGCTAAGAAACAGATTGGATCAATTTGCCCATCTATCAATGGTTCAAATAAAATATCCACAAGGAGAGAATTTGACTAAAAAAAGGTGGGATGTCATAAGTGTAAAATAAATAAGACATGGTAAAGCACTAACAGAATTAGGGACTGAATAAAAGGAACAAAATTGATGTGTGTGTGTGAGAGAGAGGGACGGTAGCTTTAGCTGACTGATGAATAATTTTAATGTACACCATATTGGGTTTTTTATTTTAAGAAACAATTAGAAATACACAAAGAAAACATTTACCTGTATTTCCTGTGAGATTGTGCTATTTTTAACCTGGTTCTAGTTTACTGGGGTTCTATTATCTGAGAATGATATAGTTAGTGGTTAACCAAGAGGATTCAGATAGGATGGATCTGCTCTCTATATGATCTGGAACCTATACAGACAATCAGTACTTTGGGTTGCTGTGAGTTTTCTGAGCTGTATGGTCATGTTTCAGAAGCATTTCTTTTCTTTAAACTAGCAACGTTTCCAATACCACCACCACTTCCATCCCTGGTGAAATGAAATGTTTTCCCCATCTAATTCCATCTTTTTGCAGCATCTACACAGTCATCTCTCATTGCTCTTTGACTCATACCCCCTGGCAAGGGTCTGATGAACTTGTAAACTAGTGCTATTCTCTTTGATGAGATGAAAATACAGTTGGACAGCAGACACTGCCTATGCGCGTCAGTTTTCAGTATGCAGAACTGGTTTCCCACCCTTAAATCTTTTAAAAAGCAAACCTTTATTTTAATGTTCTTTTTTTATAAAAAGAAGATATTTTAGATTTCCAACAAATGCTGGAAGTGGATATAGGGTAAGCAATTGTTCCATGCAGTGAAATTATTTGCTAGAATATTACAGCATATAAAATATTTGTTTTTCCCTTAGTTCATGTTTCATTATCTACTGAAATTGCAGTTGTTGAGTTCTGCATTCTTAATCCCCTTAATGGCATGAGGACTAAGTGTGAATAACAGCTTTGAAAAGAAGCCAAGTGCTTTAAAATACCCTTTAAAACATGTCTTTCTGCTTTTATGTACATTTGCCATTGGTCTTGGAACCATAAAAGTAGTAAGGGAGCATAAGAGACTGGAGCTGAAGAAGTAAACAAGAGGCTGGGAAAACGTTAATTTGATCAAATGTGAATAATTATCTACACCAAGATAATAATTAGAAATATACAATGTAATATATGTTGATTTGTGATCTGAAGGCTTTGGACCCATATATGTTAGGTAGATATGGTTAAAAGAGAATTGAGAAAAATGCTGGACTGCTTTGTGCATACATGCAGTTCCATATGTGTTGTTACTGTTTATCACTAGAAAACACCCAGTATATATGCTTTCCATGTGCAGCATATTTTTCATGGTCCGGTTTTCTTATTGGCTTGCTGAAAATGTGATCACAGGATGTTGCCATTGAGGGGAAAATCCTTAGTCACCATGTTAAAGTAAGTTTTACAGTGTATATACATGGGAATATATAACCACAGTCACACAAATACACATTGGGACTATGTGTACTCTTTGACGTGTTCTGTAGCCTTTAACTTGAACACAACTGCTACCTATGTGTTGCCAGATCCTGTACAGACTTGCATAAGCAGAATATAGCAGAGAGGCAGCAACTTTGTCTCTGATGTTGGTGAATGCCCGGTCCATTAGAAATAAGGTGACCACCACCCAAGACTTTGTTTCTGATTTAGCCCCGGATCTTTTCTGCGTGACTGAGACTTGACTTCAGGAAGGGGACGAGATCTTCCTTCACGAAACGGTACCCCCTGGTTACGTTGTCACCCCGGAGTCGAACCGGTAGGCGCGCGCGGGGGGGGGGTGTTGCTATGTTCTCCCGTGATATGTTATCTCTCAGGGCGGTGCCTGCAAGGGCGCCGAACGAATTTGGGTTCGCCCGAAGAGACTTATGGAACCCACTAGGTTCCTGAATGCTCTGAGGGATCTGGAGTCTGTCAGCGTCTCCATCAATGAGCTTGTGGACACCTGGAACACCAAATTATCCAATGCTCTCGAGGAGATCGCCCCTAGACGCCCTCTCCGACCCCGCAGAAACCGATCGCCTTGGTTTACCGAGGAGCTACGATCAATGAAGCGGGAGAAGAGACAGCTCGAGAGCGTGTGGAGGAAACTCTGTGATGAAGGCTCAAAATCAGCTTATAAGCTTTTTAAAGATGCTTATGAGCAGGCCACCAAGGAAGCGAAAAATTTGTATCATGCGACCTTGATAGTGTCTGCTAGTTCACGCCCGGCACAATTGTTCAAGGTAATTAGGTCTTTGACAATGGTCCCTACCATCCCAAATAGTGATAATCATGCCCTTACTGCCCAGGCTTTTCAGAACTTTTTTGCAGACAAGATTTTGACCCTCTGCCGGGAACTTCCAGCCATGATTGATACAGTTGGTGAACTTGAGACTCCGTGGCCTCTTGCCGGGCCCACCTTCGACCGGTTCACGCCACTGGACGCAGAAGCTGTTGATAGGATAGTGGCTGCAGCTCGCCCGACCACCTGCTCCCTCGATCCATGCCCCTCCTGGTTGGTGAAAGCCAGCTTGGAGGGGTTGCGAGACCCTCTGTTGAATATAATCAATACTTCCCTAGTGCAGGGAGTATTTCCAGAGGGTTTAAAAGAGGCGGTGGTCTCTCCATTGCTGAAGAAGCCGGGATTAGATCCAACGGTTGACTCCAACTACCGCCCGGTTTCGAATCTATCATTCCTGGGCAAGGTAGTTGATAGGGCAGCAATGGAGCAGCTGCAGTCCTTCCTAGATGATGCAACTTGGCTAGACCCCTTCCAGTCCGGCTTCTGTTCTGGGCATGGGACAGAGACGGTTCTGGTCTCCATCCCGGATGAGCTACGTTGCCAGCTGGATCAAGGCGGATCGGCGCTGCTCGTGTTATTGGACATCATGGCAGTGTTTGATACAGTCGATTACAATCTTTTGACTCACCGTCTTGCCAGGGCTGGGGTGAGGGGGACTGCCCTTAACTGGGTGGTCTCCTTCCTTCAGAACTGGACATAGCGAGTGAGAAGGGGAGAGGTGGTCTCCGGTGGTGCCCCGCTTCACTGCGGGGTCCCCCAGGGGGCAATCCTCTCTCCTCTATTATTTAACATCTACATGCGACCACTTGCCCAGCTGGTGCATAGCTTTGGGCTTGGGTGTCATCAGTACGCTGATGACACCCAGCTTATCCTGAGGATGGAGGGCAGACCCGAATCCGTACCTGATAATTTCCATTGCTGCCTTGAGGCCGTTACTGGATGGCTGCGAGCCAGTAGGTTGAAGGTGAATCTGGCTAAGACGGAGATCCTGTGGCTCGGCCGCCTGGGCTGTAGGGATGTCCAGCTTCCGAACCTGGATGGCGTGATCCTATGTCCGTCGTCTTCTGACAAGAGCCTAGGCGTAACCTTGGGCCCCCTGCTGTCGATGGAGGCTCAGGTCTCCAGCGTCAGCAGGGTGACATTTTTCCATCTCCAACAGGCGAGGAAGCTGGCCCCCTATCTGTCCTGGGACGACTTGGCCACAGTGATCCAAGCCACGGTCATCTTGAGGCTTGACTACTGTAACGCTCTGTACATTGGCCTTCCTTTGACAGTGATCCGGAAGCTCCAGCTGGTGCAGAACGCCGCAGCCCGACTCCTGGCAGGGGTCTCGGTTGGCTGTCACATCTCGCCAATTCTGCGCGAACTGCACTGGCTCCTGATAGTATGCCGGATCACCTTCAAAGTGTTAGTTTTGACTTTTAAGGCCTTACATCAAGGGTGGGCAATTATTTTTTCCAAGGGGCCACATGAGAGCCAAAAAGTATTATGGAGGGCCGCACCTGAAGGCGGAACTACATGCTAATCTACATAATTTATTTATTTATTCACTTACTATATTTACTATATATTACACATCATTAATATTAACATATTAATATACCAAGAAATATTCATATATTATTAGTATTAATATCATAATTATTATATTATAGTATATATATATATATAGACATTATAATATATTGAAATTATAATATAATATAATATAACATTATATTATATTATTTATTATATTATTATATTATTATAATAAAATTATAATACAATAATAATAAAAACCATTAAAATAAAATAGTGCTTCCTTGTAGTCCCCTTCTCTGAGAGTTTTATGCAGAGGCTTGATGGCCATCAGTCGGGGGTGCTTTGATTGTGTATCCCTGGGGGTTGGGCTGGATGGCCCTGGGGTCCCTTCCCTCTCGATGACTTCCTGTTCCCACCTTTCTAAAAACCTCCTGACAGCGAGCCTTTGAGATTCATGATGGAAAAGGAAGAGATCAAACCTCATTGAAAGGATGGTAAACTAAGGACCAAACTTGGCACGAATCCTCAATATGCCCAAATGTGAATACTGGGGAAATTTGGGGAAAATAGACATTTGAAAGTTGGAGTTGCTGGGATGTATAATTCACTTATTAAGGAAGCTCGGCGGCGGCAGTGGCACTTGCTCCCTCCCTCACTGGCCTCCCTCCCTCCCTGGCCTCCTCCTCCTCTTCTCCTCCCTCCCTCCCTCTCAGTCGGTCGCTCTACTTGCCTGCCTGCCTCGCCCCGCCTGCTCGCCGCTTGCCCGCCCACTCACCACTCGTTTGCCTTGCCCCGCCCACTCGCCGCTCACCTCGCCCTTTTGCCCACGCGTCTGCGTGCCCTCTCGCCCGCTCCGGCTCTCCCAGCGCCGGCGACAGCAAGGCCAGGCGGGGGAGGCAAGCTCTCCTGCCTGGCCTTGCTGTTGTTGGTGCTGGGAGAGCCGGAGTGGGTGGGAGGGCGAGCGGGTGAGAGGGCGAGGCGAGCGGCAGGCAGGCGGGGCAAGGTGAGTGGCAGGCGGGGCAAGGTGAGTGGTGGGCGGGGCGAGCGGGGCAAGTCAAGCGGCGAGTGAGCCTGCCTGCCAGGGCCCGTAGGAGGGCTGGATAGAATCAGCCAAAGGGCCGCATCCGGCCCCACGGCCGTAGTTTGCCCACCCCTGCCTTACATGGTCTGGGGCCAGTGTACCTGCGGGACCGTCTCCTTCCTTACCATCCCACTAGACGTCTGCGCTCTGAAGAGCAAAACCTCCTGGTCATCCCTCGTGCCAAGACCTACCGGTTGACTGCGACTCGTCGGCAGGCTTTCTCAATCATGGCTCCGACCCTTTGGAACTCTTTGCCTGCTGACATCCGCAATATCCAGACCCTTCTCCCTTTCAGGAAGGCTTGTAAGACCTGGTTGTTCCAGCAGACCTATGGATCTGGATAACCTGGGTGCCCAAAGCCTCCTGGAAATTGTTTTGCTGCTGTTGTGTATAGTGATCGACTATTGTCATTTTATATGCTGTCTTAATGTTGCTTTTACCGTTTGCTTGTACTGTGTTTTTATATATGCTTGTTTTTATTATGTACGACTGATTTGTTGTGAGCTGACTCGAGCCTTTTGGGGGGGGGGGCGGTAGATAAATGTGAATAAATAAATAAATAAATAAAACTTGCAACAAGATGCTTGTAGTAAAACCCAGAAGAGTGCCAAGTGCTACAGGATGGTCCTGTGGGGTTACAATACTCTTCAAAGCAATTGCACAGGTTTAAGGGAGCTAACCTATACCAGGAAAGACAATTTGCCCATTCAAGCTGATACATCATATTGTGATTGGCAGAGTCTCAAGAGGCCTTTCACAGCATCAGATAATTTTAGCTCAAGATGCCAGGGATGGAACCTTGGGATTATTTTGTGTAAAGCAGTGGTTCTCAACCTGTGGGTCCCTAGGTGTTTTGGCCTACAACTCCCAGAAATCTTAACCGGTTTACCAGCTGTTAGGAGTCCTGGGAGTTGTAGGCCAAAACACCTAGGGACCCACAGGTTGAGAAACCACTGGTGTAAAGATTACCATACAGATATAGTATGTTCTTAAAGTGAAGGGAAGTCTTTTGTGGATGCATCCAAATCCAATCCTCCATGGGCAGAATTTAAGTCTGTTGCTATCCAATTAGTGTGAAATTCTTTCAGATTTCAGATTCATGGGATTTGTTGGAGTAGATCAATTGCTGTATTTGCTGGTACAATAATATTGTTACGCTATTCCTTGTAAAAAAGATTTTATTTTTAAAGGGATTTAATGTTATATAAATAATCTTTTGGAGGCAGATGTTATAAATAATAAAGTTGGCATTAAGACTAAGAATGGCAGGCGTTATCAATTAATTATTATTAATTGTTGAATTTCTTGCATTCCAGTATCTTATGCAAACCACTAGTTTTGACTTATGATTTTCTACTTTGGGTTGTAAGTACACCATTTCAGCCATTTGATGGCAGCATTTGAGAAGCGTTGAACATCTGAGATGGCTGCTGCTGCTACCTGGAAAACCACTTTGGGCAAGAAATAAAAAGATAGGAGTCTAATTGAGCAGAATTTTGCGTTGAAAGTCGGGATTTATTTATTTATTTATTTTAAAAATCAAAGGTTTTATTAGGACCACTTGGCAGGTATGAGTATATTTTAAAAACTTTCAAATTGTGTTGACAGCCAAACAGGAAGAAGTTCTTGAGAAAGTTCTACTCAAAATTTCATCTGTTTCATGCTTCTCAGCTTAACAAGGAAAATTCCTTTCCTTGTCACATGTAGTTGTGAGAGCAGGTGCCATAATAAAGGTCCTGTGATCATCACATCCTTAAAACGTGTTTTCTTTGATATCTTTACAATGTTGTCAGAGTTTCAGTGTTGAAAGTAACTGTGATGACATTGGAGCTTTATATATAAACATAAACAAAAAGAATCCTGAAAATCTATACATTCCAGCTTGGAGCATCAACTTAAGTAACAAAATAGGGTTTGGCCCTATTTAGCCCTCAGCTGTAAATCCACTGAAATCAGAGTAGGACAGAATTGGGTCATAAATATCTAAATTGCATTACAACTTGGCTTAATTTATTATTTATGATGAATTGATTTTACTGCCTAAAGCTTTCTAAACTTTGTAGTTGAAAGTAAAAGATGTAGATAAGCTAACATACACAGACTTTATGAAGCCTTGTGTTTGTGTGTTCTAGCCCCCCCCCCCCCCTTTTTTTCTATACAAGAAAGCTATGCATAGGTCATGGTGTTATTGCCAGTCCTTGTAATCACTTTTTGCTTATTTCCAAGTAATTGCTTAGAATGTGCCATTTGTTGGAAAATGAAATTATGGTTTTTGAGCACACACTGTTCCCACAAGAAGATATATTTTACTAACATTTCTTGGTCTACTAGCTTTTTGCACTCAAGTTCTGCAACAAGCACAAGTAGTGTGTTCTGCATTACAAAAACAGGCAACACCGTTTTTCTGATGGACACCTTTCTGGCCTCTGTCATAACTGTCAAAGCAGGAGACTGAAAGGCTTCTGGATAGGCACCCTAATGTTCCTAAGTGGCATTATAACACAAAGTAGGAATCTGAACAGTTTTGTTTATAACATCTCAATGAATTCTTTTCTCAGTGCATAGTGTGTTTGTGTACACATTTTGTTCTGTTACATCGTATTCAAGCACATATTCCATTGTTCTATATTCCATAGCTCCAAGGACTCTTTGTTTCCCTTTTATAATAAGTGTGTGCATAAGATAATTCCTTGTTACTTGTATCTTTTTGCTAACACTTTGCTTGAATACGAATTTCTTTTTCCTATGTTTCCCCAAAAAAGAGGTCACTAGAAAATATATTTTGTCAGTAATGTACAACCCATCATCTTATTAAGGTCAATGGGTCTGAAGTTGAATCTGGGTTAGAGATTTCAAATTCTGAATTGTGTATTCATAAGTAATATCAGATAAGCTTCTTTTCTTGGAATTCATTAGGATTTGAGGTATGGATATGAACAGTGTAGCACAGATGTTCAACTCATGCTTTTGTTTTGCTTGGTTTTTTTTTTTTAAAAAGGGTAGCATTTCACCTTTATGGAAACATAACATGCAGAGAATTCAATAGCTCAGTACTGTCTTGGAAACTCTAGTGCAAGGTCATGCATTGTTTTAGGTGACATACACACAGATGTAGACTGTCAGAATTGAAAAGTCATCATTGTAGCTTTTTATTGGTATGCTCAGTGAAGGCTGCTCCATTATGCCAAAGGGGCACAACTTCCCAACATAAATGGTTGGTGGGATGTTTGCTAGCTTCCTCTTCTGACAGTATCTCATTTTTGTTTTTGTGAAATCTAGCAGGCAAGACCTTCCTATAAAGATTTTCTCCACAAAAGATAGCCTTTCACAAAATGGCTCATTTACACTGCTTGGTTAATCCAGAGTCGAATTGTAGACTAACCTGACCCCAAAGGGTACCACCCACAATATCTTATATTTGCAGTGGCAGCAGATCAGAGCTCCACTAGACCAAATAATCTGGCTAAATTGAGCAAATACTTGAGCAAATACTCATGTGTAGTTGAGCCTCTTCAATAATTCCCCACCAGAATAGCACCCAGCCACCCACTGATCAAGCATTAAGAAATATTAAGGCAGATGTTGTTGTTAAGCCCTCCCAAGAACAATAAAGTCTGCCTGCAATGTATCTTATATACATACTTGGGAGTAAATTGCACTGAACACATGCAAGGCACTTCTGAGTACACATTTTGTTTGTTATAGTTTATTTTAAGGATGCTTAAATAATTAGGAATTTCTATTGCCTATGAAGTAGTATATGCACTGGCCGTCCCCATGTTATGAACACAATAGGCTCTGTAGATTCGTTCTTAAGATGAATTTGTATGTGAGTTGGAACAGGTACATTTCTTAAACATTAACTTCAGTCAAAAACATATTTAGAAGTTAGAGGGAAGGGTTAACATCCCTGTGGTGTTTGTGTGATTTGCTGTATTTGCCCCTGTTCAGAAGATTTTACCTCACTTTCTGTCCCTGTGATAATTGGACTTTGGAAAAAAAAGTGACTTCTTGTGGAGACAAGGATCGGTGAGAAAGCTTCGGTGGAGACACCTTTTCCCCATGATAACTCTTTCCGAAGTAAATTTCCCTTCCAAGGGGTAGAGCTCTCTCACTCCCTGTTGTTTCAGGACCCTTCCAAACAGCCCTATATCCCAGAACATCAAGGCAGAAAATCCCACAGTATCTGCTTTGAACTGGGCTATCTGAGTCCACACTCAGATAATGTGGAGTTTACTGCCTTGATATTCTGGGATATAGGGCTGTGTGGAAGGGCCCTCACCCCCATTTGTAACTATGTCATTTGTAAGTTGTTTTTAAGTTGGATATTTGTAACTCAAGGATTGCCTATACTTATAAGGTAGGCAAAATTGACTCACACAACACATTGTAAATGCAGTTCTTCTTCGAGAGCTCTGTGAATGCACACTTATGAAGTTTGCGCGCCAGCGCGGGCTTCTAACGGAAACTTTCCCAGTTTGAAAAGTTTTGGCGGTAGCTCCGCCCAGCCGGCCCGGAGGGCATAAAAGGCGCCTCCATGCGCGCCCACCCCATTCCTTTGTATTCCTTTGTTTTCCGCCACTTGGGCAACATCGGAAATACGGCTGGTTGTGTGAGCATAGCATGTCCACAACCAGTTTCAAAAGGTGCTTATCCTGCGGTAGCAAGATCCCGGATTGCGACGGTCACTCGAAGTGCCTTCGGTGTCTCGGGGAGGAACACATCGTCTCGACCTGCCGACACTGCCAGGCCTTCTCATCGAACACCAGGCGAGCGAGAGCCCGCAGGCTTCAGGCCTACCTGACGGAGCGTGCTCTCTGCCCTCCGGAGATGGCGACGGCTGTCCCATCTGCCTCCTTGGAGTCCGAGGCGGCTGCCCGGTCCCCACCGTGTCGACCGCTCACCCGGCCGGGAAGAAGCTTCCACGGAAGGAGAAGAACGCCTCTGTCTCCTCGAAGACTTCGGCCTTGAAGAGGCTCTGCACCGTAACCACTGAACCGGTCCAGGTGCCTCCTCCTCGAAGAGCTGCGGCACGCTCGCTGGCGGCGGGCGTCGCCCAGAGGGCGGCCATCTCGAGGACTCCTCTGATCGGGCTATGGAGATAGCTTTCCGGAGGTCGAGTGAAGAAGCCCAGAGCCCAGACCAGAGGCCTGGTTCCTGTGACTCCGGCAAGTCTCTGGAGGCCGCAGCCTCAAGACCGCCATCACCAAAGAGGCGCAGGACTCTGACGTCATCATCTTCGGTCTCCTGCCCCGACTCGTCGCCTATCCCTGTTCTCGCTGTGGAGACAGGGGTAGAGCACCACGTGTCACCGGAGGATTCGGTACAGACCGTCATCCGAATCCCACCCGGACAGACCTCGGTCTGACAACTGTTTGTCACCTCGCCGGACACGGGCAGACAAACCACGAGGCTCGCCCCTGGCCCCGGCCGAGCGAAACTCTCCTCCTGTGATGGCTGCGGCCCCTCCAACCTCGAGGTCGCCACCTCAGTCACAGCCTACGGCGAACCAGGACACGGTTCGGCCTTGGTCGGGTGACGAGATGGAAGATGGCGAGGTCCCTCGATCGACAAGATCAGGTTCCATCCTGTCTCTCAACTTGGACAGGACCCCTTCCCATACAGGATGCGGCGTGGAACCTTCGTCTTCACCGACCGACAACGCAAGAGCGTTCGGTGAACAGGTCGGCCGGATGGCAAGGTCTCTGGGGATGCAACCCTACGCTCCCACGAGCCAGCGCCTGCCCCGTTTTCAGCAGGGTGCAGGTCGAGGAGCGGCCCAACCACACCTCCCATGCTGGAGCCTCTGGAAGATGTGGTGAAGGCCTCGTGGACGACTCCATCGACCATCCCTCCTACGTCCGGGCGTATCGAGGCATGGTACAAAATTGATGAGAGGGAGAAGAGCTGGCTACATGATCACCCGACTCCCAACTCGATGATCGTCACCTCCTCCCAGTCTTCGGGCCGAGAATCTGCAGCCCCTCAGACCAAGAGGGAAAGCGGTTTGACACAGTCGGCCGGAAAATCTACAAGGCCGGACTCTTGCTGACCAAGATGGCCAATTATGGGGCGTGCATGGGAGCTTATCACCAGATCCTGTGGGAAAGGGCTCAACCCTTTTTCCAGGATCTCTCCCAAGAGCAACAGACTGCACTTCTCTCCATCTCCCAAGAGGCGCAGTCGTTGGCACACCACCAAATCCTGATGGCCCGCCATACGGGGACACCTCAGGAAAGCTGCTGGCCCACGGTGTCGCCATCCGAAGGCACGCGTGGCTGAAGTCTTCTGGTCTCTCTTCGAATTCGAAGAAGACCATCGAGGATCTTCCGTTCGACGCCCAAGGACTGTTCTTTGCGGGCACGGACGATAAACTCAAGGCCACTCACGACTTTAGAGTCCTGACGGCCAAACTGGATCGGCCCCAGCCACAACCAAAGCCTAGGTACTACCAACGGGCGAAGTTTCAGCCCAGGCAACAGTACTGCCAAGCTCCACGGCCTTACTCGGCCCCTCAGCAGCAGCAACAACAGCCGAGGCAGCAACAACAACAGGCCAACCGACCCCGCCAGGGTAATAAATCGAGGCCTCGCCATATCAATGGCAATGGACAGTCCAACCGCCGCGTTTGACGGGCGAAGGACGACACCGCCTCGTCGCTAGGGTACCGCTGCCACCACCATGCCTCCTCCCAACCTTCGACCTCCACCACCTCACCCACCATTCGGAGACCGCCTGGCCCGCTACATCGATGCCTGGCGTCGCATCACCTCAGATGCATGGGTTCTCCGGATTGTCGAAGACGGCTATGCCTTGAATTCGACGAGCTTCCAACAACTGGGTTCATCGTCGAGACAGAGCAGTCCAGGGTGATCTTGGTGGAGGTCGACGCATTGCTTCAAAAGGGAGCGATTTCACAGCTCCCCAGAGCAAGGAAAGAGGGCATACTTCTCACGGTATTTCACCGTGCCGGGCCAGACGGTTCCCTGCGACCCATCCTGGACCTCAGAGACTTAAACACGTACGTTTCGCCGAGGAAATTCAGGATGGTGTCAGTGTCGCCCATTCTCCCGCTGCTCGGAGAGGAGACCACTTCGCCTCAATAGATCTTCGGGATGCGTATTTCCACATCTCGATCAGGCCTGCCCATCGACGCTTCCTCAGCTTCAAGGTGGCAGGAAGGGCGTACCAATTCAACGTCCTTCCCTTCGGCCTCGGGGCGGCTCCCGAACATTCTCAAAGTGCATGTCGGTCGTGGCTGCGCACTTGCGAAGGGAGAAAATCCGGGATTTTCCGTACCTGGACGACTGGCTGCTGGCGGCCAGTCTCCAGGTCTTCTGCACCAACAGGTCTCGACGGCGCTGCAATTACTCGTCGTTAGGCCTGCGGCTCAACGAGGAAAAATCCCAGCTCACCCCGTCCCAGTCCATAAAGTTCATCGGGACGATTTTCGACTCCGATCAGCTCGCCTATCTGCCAGACGTCCAGATTCCAGGCACTTTGACGGAGGTCAACGCCTGCACCGGCCCTGCATCTCGGCAAAGCAGATCCAGGTCACGCCGGCCACATGGCGTCCACGGTGTCAGTCACCCGCTGGCAAGGCTCCGATTCAGGCCTCTACAGCGTTGGTTTCTCGACCACTTCGATCCGGTCAGAGAACACCACTCAAAGAGACTCTCTCCCGAGGACGGTCAAGGACTCCCTCCGATGGTGGACTCCGAAGCCAACGCCTGCAAAGGGGTGCCTTTCACACGTTGACCCCGTCCATCACGCTGACGACCGACGCCGATGCTGGCTTGGGAGGCCACATGAACAACTTGTCGATCAACGGCCAATGGTCGGCGGTGGAGAGGCTCCACCACATCAACTACCTCGAGCTCCTGGCCATAGCCAAGACTCTTCGGGCCTTCACCCCCCTAGTCAGGGGACACGTAGTACTGGTCAGGACGGACAATATAGTGGCCATGTACTACGTCAACAAGCAGGGCGGAACGGGCTCGAGGAAGCTCCTGGCCCTGGCCCAGAGCCTGTGGGAGTGGTGCGTCCTCCATCAAGTGACCCCCAGGGCCATTCATCTCCCGGGAGTCGAGGACGTGGAGGCAGACTCCCTCAGCAGAACCGGCTGGTCGTCCCACGAATGGATGCTGCATCCGGACGAGCTCCACCGTGTCTTTCAACGGTGGGGATTCCCAGACGCAGATCTCTTCGCATCGCCGGAAAACAGCCAACTGCCAGTTTTCGGTGCCAGGCTTGCCCGATGCACGCCGGGGATGCCTCGGGACGCACTCCTCCTCGACTGGACGACGGGGTTCTTCTACCTCTTCCCGCCGTTCCCGCTTCTTCTCCGAATCATCGAGAAGATCCAGCTCTCGGGGACCGATTGCATCCTCATCGCCCCCTACTGGCCAAGACAAGTTTGGTTCCCGACCCTGCTCCACCTAGCAGGCCAGAACCACATGCCACTCCCTCACCGGCCAGATCTGCTGACCCGGGAGAAGGGGATGCTCCTCCATCCGGACCTTCCATCCTTGCACTTAACCGCATGGAGGATCCACCAGCGCCAGACGTCTCTCCAGCAGTAGCAGCAATCCTGGCAGCAGCCCACAAGCCGGCCACGTCAAAGGCGTACTTGGCTTGCATCGCCCGCTACACGAAGTTCCAGTCTTCCCGATCCGCCGCCGTCTTCCCACTGTCGGTCCCGGCGGTCCTGGAATTCCTGGCGGAATTGGTCGACAGGGGTCTCTCCATGTCCTCGGTGAAGACCCACCTGGCGGCCCTCACCTGGCAGAACCAGCAGAGGGAGGGTCCCTCGCTGTTCCAGTACCCGATGGTCAAGAGATTCCTGAGGGGTGTCAACAACACCCGCCCCCCGGTGCATCCACCTACACCGGGTTGGGTTGGAACCTCGACCTGGTCCTGTCCTGCTTGACATTCCCACCATTCGAGCCGCTGTCATCCATCGACCTGCGGCTCCTCTCCTGGAAGGTGGTCTTCTTGGTCGCCATCGCGTCGGCTCGTAGGCCTTCCGAACTGGCGGCGCTCCGGGTCGACGAGCCCTACCTGCTGTTTTTGGCAGACAGCCATTCTGCGAACGGACATCACTTTTCTGCCTAAGGTGGTGTCCCCGTTCCACGTAAACACCGACATTGTGCTCCCGGACATGGGGCCCTCCCAATCCGGGTCCACCCTGTTTGGAAGGGAGGCGGCTTTTGGTAGGTCGATTCTAACCCCAAGGGCCCTCGGGTGGTGCCGAGTAGGCAGCCCTGTCTCTCCCTCTATGCACAGTTCGGGTCGACAGTTACGGTCGGTCGAACCCTTCCCCTTGGTAACGTTCATGGGTGCCGTGCCCCAGTAGGGGCACAGTTTACCGGTTAAAGCGCTTTACCCTCTCACGGGTTCAAGTTGCACCAGTTGTACACTTATCTTCTTAGTTGTGCTGGTTGCACTCACTGTCATGAGGCCTGCGTGCCTGGCATGAATGGTGCTTGTTGCACTTACACTGTGAGGCCTGTGTGCCTGACATGAATGGTGCTTGTTGCACTATGTTTACAAGTGGGAGCATGCCTTCCACTCTTATTTATTATATTGTTGAGCTGTTATTTATTGAGATTGCTGGTTGCAATAAACCTGTTGGTTTTTAAAAATTGGCTGGTTTGTTCCCACCTCCTTTACCTTAGCTCGGTAAGTCTTCATAAGTGTGCATTCACAGAGCTCGAAGAAGAATGGTAGGTTACATACCTGCCATCTTTCTTCAGTGAAGCTCTGTGAATCCACACCCCGCCCGCCCGGCCGTCCCTCTATCTCAAACCACCCTTTCCTAGTTGCTATTGTGGCGTAGGAATGGGGTGGGCGCATGGAGGCGCCTTTTTATGCCCTCCGGGCCGGCTGGGCGGAGCTACCGCCAAAACTTTTCAAACTGGGAAAGTTTCCGTTAGAAGCCCGCGCTGGTGCGCAAACTTCATAAGTGTGGATTCACAGAGCTTCACTCGAAGAAAGATGATCACAGGTATGTAACCTACCATTATTGAGTTCTTGTGAGAATGATGAGATTGATAGGTTTCTTAAGCTTTGGCTGTTATTTTAATAAATAAGAAAGATAAAGACAAAAGAACAATTCATGATGTAAAGGAATGTTTGAAAATGCCCTCCTAAAACACAAATCCTAACAAAAGAAAAGGGATTATCAGCATGGTTTTGTATCTTTTCTAAGGTACAGCAATTTCCTTAGCTCAGCAAACTATCCATCATCTTGCATAGCGCAAGACTGGAGGTACTGTTGTTGTTTTGACTAGGAAGAGATTTTCTCTCTTCCCTCCCTTTGCCTTAACTGGTCTATTTGGCTTGAGGGCTTTCCTGTCTGTTTCCTGCCTCTCCTCTGCTTGTCTTTGTGTGTTTATTCTTGTGAGGGCCATTTCAATTTGCTTCATTTCTCATCTCTCCCTTAACTCATATGTAGTTTGGGCATTCTACTTGTCACTTTTTTTTACATTTTAACTAGACCTTTTTAGAGCAGGAGGAAAATAGGACATGGCAAAGAAAAGGATGGAGCTTGATGCAAATATCTTGTGTGGGCTGGGAATTCTTGCTGGTTTGTAGGAGAGTTGATTTTCTCTGGAGGAGGATGAATATATTTTCCAGAACTGGATAAGTGTGTTCCGGCAAGAACTAAACAATGCCAAAAAGAAAATGGTAGAATTTTACTCATTGCTTGGGGTCATTACCTTACATACATTATGTTCTGTACTAACACTTAACAGAATCCTTGTTCCAGGTATTCTTTATGTTTCCCACAAACTATGCTCTTGAAAACCAGGGACTCTCTAAAGTTATATCTGATGCACTAATACAGAAAATTCATGTTCTAAATTCTGTCTGAGAGATAGAAAAGCATGCCTCTTACTCACAATTAAAATTTTATTGTTGTTGAATCAGCACCATTTCCCCAGCATCTTAGCTTCTCTGTGCTGGTTCTCACCTTCAAGGCCTTGTATGGTCTAGGGCCGGTGTACCTGAGGGTCTGCCTTACCCCCTACCAACCCCAGAGATCACTTTGGTCTGAGGACCAAAATTTGCTCGAAGTCCCTAATATTTGGACTTTTCATTTATCAAGCACTAGGCACAGAGCCTTTGCGATTGTGGCTCCATATCTGTGGTATGCTTTGCCGATAGAAACACAAGCCATCTGAAGCTTACCTTCCTTCCAGAGGGCGTGCAAAACATTTCTTTTTCGCAAGCATTCGGATCATGCTGGTTAGGTTTTTGTGTTTCAATTGTACTTTATGTATTTTGTCCTTGGATATTTGTAAACCGCTCTGAGCCTTCAGGGAGGGGCAATATAAAAGTCGAAATAATAAATAAATAAATAAAAATTGAGATATCATTGAACACCTCTTCCCCATTTGAAAGAAAGATACAAGTATGTCTTTTATCTTCATACTTTCTTAGCATACATCCAAGGATTTGTTAAAGAAGCTTTTAGCCATTTTATGATATACTAGTATGTGAGATATCCCTGAATTTGTGATGCTGGATTTGCAGCCACCACTGCCATATACTTACAGGATTTGAACAGAACTGTTGATGACAGTGTATCTTAAAGGACCTTCATTCATAAGGTCACCTTAAGTTGAATCCATATTTATGACAACTAACAACAACAAACTGAAAAGATACTCTTGCCTCTACTCTTCCTGGCCACAAATACCGCAGCAATGAAATTAGTTTTGTGGCATTCATGTGTATTTATTTTTAGCTTCTATGTTAACAATTCCTGAATTGCTACACACAGAGTAGCATGCACAGGTCCAGAGAAATATTTACTGTGTGTGCCTCTAAATGTACATTACACATCATAACTATATATCTGTCACTCTTGCGATGTCTAAGGGTACTGTGGACATTTTGAATTAGCCACATTTACAGATATGCGTGCATGCACATGCATGCATGTAAGCACAAAAACACACAAGGATTTATTTTGTAGACGAATGTGTCTCTCTGCACAAACACATTTACTAATGAGACACAACTAGATATATAAACTTTTTAAAAGTGTGTTGTATATGATTAATTAATTATCTATGGGAAAGAGGGATATGAAACCTGAGTGGTTTTCCTCCCTAAAAAGAAACAAAAGCAAAACACCTGCTTAAAGATTACAGTATGAAAGTTGAGATAGCCTGTTTGTACCCTGGACCAACTGGGCTCATTTCTAGTGAGTATTTATTTCTTTTTCTTAGGAAGTAAAAGAAGTGTATGTGTTTGTGTGTATGTTTTTAGTTACTCCATTTTAGCTTACAGAACTGTCATATCTTGGTGACTGCCAGCAATTTATCTACATTACCTGGTCAATTTAGGAAAGGTCATTCTGGGTTTGCTACAAGTCATTTTTCATTTGGTTTTATCGTTTCGGCATTGATTTGAGTCAGTCATTTCAGCCAAATCCTTGTTGCACAAGGTCTTAATAGTTTATTCATTCTATACTGTATGTGTGAATAGAGCAGAGATGATGAAGCAGACGAAAGAGAGGGCATTTCTTGGTCAAACATCTCAATGAGGGCTTCAATAAGACTAATAAAATATTTTATCTAAATGGGGATATATTTTGCATCTAGATGAATACCTATAGCATTGTTTGCAATGAAAGCTGTATACATGATGTGTCAAGAAGACATGCTATTCACTCTAGGTAGCATGGAAGTATTTTCACTGTAGTTTTTTTGTCTCACTGAATGCATACTTTCCAGTTGTATAGATTTTTGTTGCTGTGTGCTTCCAAGTTATTTCTGATTTACAACAATCCCAAGGTGAAACATATCACAGAGTTTCCTTGGGAAGGGGGGTTGCTTTTACCATCATCTGAGGATGACAGTGTCTGACTTGCCCAACATCACCAAGTGGGTTTCCATGGCTGAATAAAAAATTGATTCCTGGCCCCCAGAGGTACAGACGTAGCCACTTTCTAAAATAAAAATGTGTGTATTTTTCCAAAATTATTATAAGACTCATTAACGTGTTTTCCCCATCTCCCAAACAAAATGATTCATTTCATCAAAAACCTCATCCCCAGTAAAAATTATTCTCCATACCTAGTATGGATATGCTTTTAGTTGAGGATGCAGCTATGAAATGCCTTTCATGTTGAGGATAAAATGCTAAAGATAATGACGGTCGTTTGTACATCAATTCTTAAAAGGTATCAACATAGCACTGCTTTTATATTACTTCACAGCCATAAATTGGGGGCTACGAAGAAAAGGGTAAATGGGGCAAGATTACAGGGCGCTTCATTTATTTTTCCAAGGATAAAGTCATAGGGCATCATGGTGGCAGTGATGCATTGCAAAATATTTTAAATCTATATTTCAGATTTTTTTTTCTTATCAGCCCTTTCAAATATTACTAGGTGAAAGCTTTTTGCAGTAATAAGTTTCCAGAATTATTTGAAGTATTGTTTACTTTCTTCAGTATCTTTAACATGTAAGAGAACAGATTAATGTACTTGTTCAGGCACTTTATTTTTTGACTGAAATAAGATATGTGTTTGCACATACCTATTAATTTCTTGGCAAAGGTTTATTAAATTTTTCTATGTACTGAATATTGTATTTCCCTGCACCTCCGTTTTCACAGAGGAATTAGACTAATATGATCTGTAGTTATTAACATTTCCAAATCAGGTTGTTTGATGGTACCTTCATTTTCATTTCTTACTTATTACCAAAGGTTTATCTAGAAGCCATGTCAACAAATGTTGACATTTAAATATAATGCAACCATATTCTCTTTCTTTTCCTGTTCTGCCCTTGCCTATAGGGTATGATTGTACTATACATTCACCCTGTGCTCTGTGTCCACAGATTAAACCAATCTCAGCAAAAAAATTGTTTAAAAGTAATAAAAGCAAAGCTTGATTTTGTAACGTCCCAAGCACTACACCTAGATGTAGACATACCCTGCTGTAGCCTCCTCCTTCCATTTCACAAATACTCATGCCCTCAATAGCACTTTTTGAGCTGTTTGCTAGTTTATATAAGGGACACAATTTTACTAAGCCATCAAATATAATGGGATTTGTGCATCAAAAGATTTTTTGGGGGGTGGGCAGGCAGGGCCCTAAAACCAAACCACAGCAGATACCAAAGCTCAACTGTATATTTTCCAGAATTATGGCAATACTGTCATAGGACTTTCTTGCCAATATTTATTCAGATGATGTTTGCCACTGCCTTCCTTTGAGGTTCAGAGACTCTAAGGGCCCTTCTACACAGCACCTAAAATATGGAAGTTACCAGGTTAAAAGGGGTGTGTGTGTGTAAATGACAGTAGGGCCATATCCGCACTGATTTGCATCAACCGGTGAAAAAAAATTCACAACAATGTTTATCCCTGTAGACATGCAAAACATATGTTTTTCCCCTTCCCGCTGTGTAGACTTCTCCAGAGCACATGCACTTTTTAAAAACCTGAAATAACTGATCAGCTGATTGGGCTGTCAAATGGGCACACAGGTGGCGCAAGGGAAGCACAAGTGGAAAGCAATTAGAACTCTAGGAAACTTTATTTTACACTTTATAAGATAGTATGCTATTATCAGGGTGGAGGCCATGGGGGGGGGGTGTTAGTGGGAGAAGGATTGTCCATTTTATGGAGTGGAGGGTGGGCTAAAGGAGTACAATTATTTCTCCCTGTTTCCCCCACCCATATCCCAGTCATGGAAATAGCCCTCTTTTATGATATGGGAAGAAGGGAGGGGGAATAACCAGTGAAAATTGGGGAAATGGTTTCCCTCCTTCGACCTCCACCCCCCCCCCCCAATGAAATGGACTATCCTTCTCTCACTGGTGTCCTCTAGTGATCTCCTCCCAGATAATTGAACATTATTCTTTACAATATTAACCAGAGCTTAAATTAACAATTGGGGGAAGAGAAAAATCTGGAAGGTTTTTACAAAACTTGTGCACATGCAATCTGCTTATATTTATATGAAAATATTCACATGTGCACATATATACACATGTGAATATGCACTCTGTTACGTGAATATCATGTAACAGAGAGCATTTTTTTAAAAAATCTGCTGGATATCCCCTGTCTGCCCTCCATTTTATTCCGATACTGAGGAAGCCTGTCAGAATGGGAGGGGACCCAATCTCAGAACTAATAGGTCTGTGTGGGGACCCTGCAATCAGGTCCCGGAATTTACCCCCCCCCCATTAAAACATGGATTGTAGCGCTGTCTGGAAGTGCCCTAACTTGCCCAAGGTCATCCAGTAGCCCAAGTGGGATGAATTCTGCTTATATTCAAACCACTATAGATTCTCATACAGGCAGTCCCCAAGTTACGAACACAATAGGTTTGTTCTTGAGCTGAATTTGTATGTAAGTCCGAACAGGTACTTTTTAAGTGGAACTGCAACCAAACATATGTATATTTCAGTTTGGATAGCATAGGGAAGGGTTAACACCCCTGTGGTGTTTCTTTTGCTGAAATTTTCATTTGTTGTGGAAACCAGGATTGGTGAGAAAGCTTCAGTGAAGACACCTTGCCCCCATGATAACTCTTCCAGGAGTGATTTTTCCTTCCTAGGGGTAAATTTCTCTCACTTCCTGTTGTCTCACTCCCGTTTGTAACTGTGATTTGTTTGTAAGCTGGCTGTTTATAACTTGGGGACTGTTTGTATATATGCTTATATTTGTGTATCAGAAGGCGCGTCCCCCTTCTGACCTACGAGCTATCCCCAGGCACGCAGATGGGGAACCTCCAACTATCTCTCTTCCAACTCTGGTACTGGCTAACACCAGGTCCGTGCATAATAAGACCGGGACCATCAGGGACTTCCTCCTTGATAGGAAGGTAGATCTGGCCTGTTTCACTGAAACATGGCTGCAAGACGATGGCGAGCTAACATCTCCAGGATTTGTTGCCAGTTACCAGATGAGGACAGAGAGACGGGGACGGGGGGTTGCCATCCTCAGTCGAGACTCTTTTAATTCCAGGACGATTCCGACAGCGAACATCCCAGGAATAGAGTGTGCCGGCCTGGTGTGGGATTCCAGTGAGAGTGTAGCCTTCCTGTTGGTGTACCGAGCACCCAACGCACCAACAGGGAGTCTACCTAAGCTGCTGGAGATGGTCTCGGAGTGGGCATTGAGGTTCCCTAAACTTATTGTGTTGGGGGACTTCAATGTCCACGCCGACACCACCTCCCCTTCAACAGCAGCCATGGACCTAGTGTCCACCATGGAGACGCTAGGACTCTCACTTTGTAAGACCGGACCTACACACCAGGCCGGGCACACCCTGGACTTGATCTTCGTGGCCGGAATTCAAGCGACCCCAACCTCTATAACTGAGGTTCCATGGTCGGATCACAGTGTCCTGGAAGTCCGTCTCGAAATGGCTTCCCCTCCCGGTAAGGGTGCTGAACCCATTCTGGTTCGCCCGAAGAGACTTATGGAACCCACTAGGTTCCTGAATGCTCTGAGGGACTTGGAGCTCCCCAGCGACTCAGTCGACGGGCAGGTGGAATGCTGGAATATCTGTCTTTCTGCTGCCTTAGATGAGATCGCCCTCAGATGTTCTCTCACCCCCCATAGAAATCGCTCGCCTTGGTTTACCGAGGAGTTGCGGGCGATGAAACGGAGGAAGAGACAACTAGAGGACGTGTGGCGAGATCTCCGTGATGGAGCATCGAGATCAGCTTATAAACAGTTTAAGGAAGTTTATGAGCAAGCTATCAAGGAAGCTAAAAAAGTCTACTACTCTTCCTTGATAGAGTCAGCCAGTTCACGCCCAGCTCAACTTTTCAAGATAATTAGGTCATTGACAACAATCCCGGTTGTCCCAAACGATAGGGGTTTGGCTCCAACAGCTGAGGCATTCCAGAACCATTTTGCCGACAAGATCTCGACCCTCCGCCGGGATATCCTAGCCACTCTTGATACAGTGAGTGAACTCAAGACTCCGCCGCCACTCGACGGGCCCACCTTCACCCGCTTCCAACTGCTGGATGCAGCAGCTGTCGATAAGTTATTCGCTGCAGCTAGACCAACTACCTGCTCCATTGATCTGTGCCCCTCCTGGCTTGTTAGATCCTGCCGGGAGGGGTTACGAGACCCCCTGGGAAAGATTATCAACAGTTCCCTTGAGCAAGGAGTGTTCCCAGGGGGTTTGAAAGAGGCTATGGTAAGACCGCTGCTGAAGAAGCCGAAATTAGACCCTTCGGCTCCCTCCAATTACCGGCCCGTGTCCAACTTGCCATTTTTAGGCAAGGTAATTGAGAGGGCAGCAGCAGATCAGCTGCAGCGGTTCTTAGACGACACAGCTGGACTTGATCCCTTCCAGTCCGGCTTCCGTATTGGGCATGGGACCGAGACCGTGCTTGTCGCCATTACAGACTAACTTCGCCACCAGCTGGACCAGGGTGGATCAGCCCTGCTTGTCTTGTTAGACCTGACAGCAGCATTTGATACTGTAGATCATGCATTGTTGGCCCACCGTTTAGCCATGACTGGGTTTAGGGGGATTGCCCTTAAATGGGTGACCTCCTTCCTCCAGGATCGGGGACAACGTGTGGAGAGGGGGGGGGAGGTCTCCGGGAGACTCCCATTAAGTTGTGGGGTCCCCCAGGGGGCCATCCTCTCACCCTTATTATTCAACATCCATATGCGCCCCCTGGCCCAGCTGGTTCGCGACTGTGGTCTGGAGTGTTATCAGTACGCTGATGACACCCAGCTTCTGCTGAGAATGAACGGCAGGCCGGACACCGTACCCGATTGTTTCCATCTTTGCCTCGAAGCCGTGACTGGATGGCTGCGGACCAGCCGGTTGCAGGTGAATCCGTCGAAGACGGGGATCTTGTGGCCCGGTCGCCCTGGGCTGGATGAGTGCCGGTTGCCTACCCTGGATGGCGAGCAACTTAGCCCGTCATCCCTGGTAAAGAGCTTGGGTGTCCAACTGGACCCCTTGCTGTCCATGGAGGCTATGGTCTCCATGGTCAGCAAAACGTTGTTTTACCATCTACGACAGGCTAGGCGACTGGCACCCTACCTGTCCAGGGTCGTCCTGGCCACGGTGATCCAAGCGACGGTCATCTCGAGACTGGACTACTGTAACGCCCTCTACGTCAGCCTTCCCTTGTCGACGATCCGGAAACTCAAGCTGGTGCAGAAT
The DNA here is from genome assembly GCA_030556195.1 of Anolis apletophallus. Taxonomy (NCBI): domain Eukaryota; kingdom Metazoa; phylum Chordata; class Lepidosauria; order Squamata; family Anolidae; genus Anolis; species Anolis apletophallus. Next base: position 99,649,309 of record JARBWK010000003.1, read on the forward strand.
GCCGCTGCTCGCTTGCTGATGGGAACATCAGTGAGGGAGCACATCACTCCCATCCTCCGGCAACTGCATTGGCTTCCCATTGAGTACCGAATTGCCTTCAAGGTGCTGGTTTTAACCTTTAAGGCCTTGCACGATCTAGGGCCTGCGTACCTGAGGGACCGCCTTACCCCGTATGTTCCCCCGAGATCACTACGTTCAGAAGAACGGAATTTGTTATTGGTACCATCAATCCGCTCCTGCCATCTGTCCACAACTAGGCAGAGAGCTTTCTCTGTGGTGGCTCCGGTGCTATGGAACTCTCTCTCTGATGATGTCCGAGCGATTTCGGAGCTTGCCTCCTTTCGTAGAGCTTGCAAGACTGCACTTTTCAGACTGGCTTTCAACTAGCCCAGCTTCCGAGGAATTGTAGCCCTGAATTGATACTTTGTAATCATCCTGTGTTTTTATGCTTTTATTACATGCTGCAAATTGTTGTGTGCAGCATGTTTTATTGTAATTGTAATCCGCCCCGAGCCTGCAGGGAGGAGCGGAATATAAGATCGAAGAAATAAAATAAATAAAAAAAAATACAAGATGTTTTGAGATGGTAGGACAAAACAAGCCAAGTTGGTGATAGACCTTAATTAAAGATAATAAACATCTGTGCCATAATGTAAATTATTCCATTCTCCATGTAACTAACAGAGCTACACAATCATACAGAACCCACTGAGAGAACTATTGAGTTGAATCATTTTATTTGTTGTCCCAAATAGCAGTTGTTGACTTGTACATATAACCATGCAAATCAAAAACAAATAGAATGAATAACTCCATCCTCTTCAAATGATTATTCTAGAAGAAAACCCATGACAGAAGCAGCAGGATTAACTTACTATTTTGTGGGTTTTTATCAGCAACAGCCCACACTATCAGCCATTTTAATTATGTCAGCATGGGAGAAATAATGTACCAGCATGAGATCCAATACATAAGCAAAAATATTTGATATCAAAGCACCAGGAAAAAGTGGAATATGTTTGGTTGGAGGCAAGATTTTGGCATGAATATGTGAGTTTGAAAAGATAGGTAATTTGGTCCCTAATGTGTTTGCTGTTTAGGTCTGTAATACTATGTGAGCTCATCTCCGCCATTTTCTTCCTAACTCCAAGGCTTCCCTATTAACATTTCTAAACATTAAGTTGACTTTGGGGGGAAGCCGGAAGAAATGGTAGTCAGCCTGTCTCCTCACTCCTCAAAGATTACTCAATGAAAGAAGGTGGTATGTTTTGCAGATGTGTAGAAACAATTAGGCTATTACAAGAAAATCAAAATATCATCATTCCCTTTCTTTATTCCATAGGTTCATCCATTGCATTTCCTACAACACATTTTTAAGACACAGCTAAATATAGACAGAATCAGTCTTCCCTAAGAATAGCTGTGCCTGTGACCTTTTCTTCTGGCTAGCTGACTCCATCAGCAGTTTTCTACCCATGTGCAGAAGAAGCAAACACTATTTTTGGCTTTAATATTGACACATGTCAAACCAGCATGTGTTTCATTCAGGGAGTTTGCCATTCTACTAATGCATATTTTTATCCCAAATTATCATATTGATTAGAATGCAAAACAAATTGCTTCCTCCTCCCCAAGTTAGATAAACCCTTAGAGGTGGATGGTATTAGAATGGTTTTTAACAATATTTTGTTCAGTCTTTCAGTTTTAAAGAGGAACAGAGCAGCCCTTCTGCATTTTGTTCAGGTCCCAGTGTCAGCTGTTGATTCCCTGTCTCAGTTAGAAATTGTTGCTGAGAAACAGCAATGCCAATAGATCTAACCTAATCAGCATTCTCTCCACACAAAGCAAAACAACATTGCGTTCACATGAAACCAAAGGCTTTTGCTTTGTGAATCAATACTGCGTATACTCTTTGCGGTCCCTCAATTTATGAATCGTTAACACAAACAGCAGATATTAACAGACTTTCCACAGTAAATACCAACCATGAGACAAGACATTTTAGATGAATTAACCTGCTTTTTTTGAACCACTCCTACATTAGACGTAAGATGTGTTTTAAGCATAAGGATACCATTTTATGTTTGTTTTTAAACATAGCTGCTGAACCGTTCCAAATGTAGTATGTCAAGGTAGGATAGATTTAAACCACAATAAGAAGCAGCAGGTAATGTGTTCATTAACGCAAGAGTCCAATAATTTGGGGAGCAAAACTATAAATCTTAGATGTTCTTTTGTGACTTTTTAAAACAGGGATCTATTTTTGCTTTAGACATGCTGTTAAAGGAGAAACCCAGGTTTCATTACTCCATTTGCATTCCTTAACAGCTATTAAGTTCTAGCACTGAACTCAGGGCAAATTAATTTATTTTTCTCCAATGAACTCTATTTAATTAGCTCATTCCCCCCCCACCACCACTATTTAAAATAAAAACATTCACAAGGCTTTTAGTGGATAAGGGAGAAGCAGGAAAGAGATCTCCAAGGGTTAAAAAAAAGTGGGGAGGAGACTTCATATTATTCCTCTTGATTTCTAGGGTTCTATCTCCATCACTCCTCCTCTTCATTGGGAACAAACAACCTAGAATAGGTCCTATATTTCTTTCTTCCTGTAAGACATTGTCATCCCTGAGGAAGTGTTTATGACCTTTATGTTTATAAGATTATCTCCTGATGCTGCAGCCTTTCCTTCCTCCTGAACAATTTTGTTGTTGTTTTCCTTCATGTTCTTTCAACATTTGCAAGAATTGTTCAGAGGAGGTGAGCCATTGCTTTCCTGACACTGAGCTAGTGTAACTGGCCCCAGATTACCTAGCGGATTTTCTTATCTGGCCAGGAATATGAGTCCTAGTCCAGCATTCAGTCCACTACAAACTAGTCTGAGTACACTACCCAGATTGCTCTGTAGCAGTTTGAATGTTGGATAAGGGGCCTCATCATATTGAGGTTTTCCCCATCATAGAATACCTCATGTGCAGCTAAAGGACGAAGAGGCATGGATCCCATCATGTGACATAAGCTAACTTCAAACCATTGTCCATGCCTCTCCATCCTTGAAACATACACGAAGTGTCCTGAAAGAAGGGAACTCTGAACATGGGCAAGTAATCATGTTCAGAGCTCCTTGCACACACCAGGTCCATAATTCCAGCTAATATTTCATGGGAAGTGTCTAACATTGCCATCCCATTTCATCATGTTTTGAGGGGCATTCCAATGGGTAGTCTTTTGGGGGGTGTCTTAAGAATTGAGGTTGGGAAGGAATAGAGTCCATTGAAGTGTCTTAAGAATGGGGCTTGGGGAGGAAAACAGATCATAGAAGTGATGTTTTAAGAATGATGCCTTTGTGACTCCTCTAAGTGGATGGTTGAGCGGAAGGAGGTGATCCTGTGTAATGGGGTAAGTACATTCTCTATCTTCTTTAAAGAGAAGATTTTTCCTTTTTAAGAAAGAGTGATCCAGAGAGGGTGGAGAAAAGTCTTCCTGTGTGATGATTCCAAACCGAGCAACAAAAGGGAAAAAATTGAAGAGGCAAACACATATGATGGAAAGACAAAACTTGAAATGGGATGATTGGCAATAGAAAGGAATGATTGCCTTTGCTGGATATATGGACACCCATGCACCTCAACATCCAGAAGGTGAGGCTCAGGATGGATAACAATGTAGAACTTAGGTGAACTGCTTATGAATGAGCAAAGATGACATAATAAATAGCTAAAAGAGAAAGGGGGAGGATAGTAAAAAGAACATAAATGCAGCTCTAATAAAGTGTATGTGTGAACTTATATGGAGAGAAGCAATCTGAGAAAGTATAGAACTGCAGTTCATCTTGTCTTAGTGGGGAACTCTGATCAGTTGACCCCTGTGCCTGCTCCCACTGATATCCAGATGCTCATGGTTGATGGGCATCTTTAATGATCATGTTCTCTCTTCTATAGTTTTGACCTTTAAAGCAGACAAATGGCCTCTGATGGCCTTTTAAATAGTCTTTCATAATATGAGACCCATGGCCACCCTAGGAGAAGCAGAAATAATTTATTATTGCTAGCAACCACTGTTGAGTATCACTTGAAGATTGTAGCATGATTATTCTCCTTTCATTGAAACCAGAGGCAAAGCTGATTAGCTGGCTATTAATTTATTTAATCAATCCTTTAGTGTTGTATGAGGAATATTATGGATATTTTATCTATCAATGCCATCCCCATTATGTCCTCAATATAAAACCATAATAAATGAGGTACCTTAATTTGAAGGTCTTTGAATGATCTTCATAACTCACTGGATTTTATTCTGGTAGCAATAAGAATGATATTTGGACCGATGTAAGCATAGTAGGAGGAAACAAAATAAATAATTTGAGGTGACCTCTAAGGCTTCAATCTTGTATCTCAAGGTTAAGCCTCATGAAAATCACTGGGACTGATTTCTGGCAGGCATGTCTGTTGCCCCATCTACCCTGTCATATAATGCAGTTTGAAACTGTTTTTTATAGTCAATGGAGACTCATACAATGCAGTTTAACTTTATTAAAGTGCATTATATGAGCCTACACAGACCATATATTGCAGTTTAAAACTTATATGGCAGTGTAGATGGTGCCTGTGTCCTCTAAAGCTGCAGATTGTCAGTTAGGTTGACCAATCCCATCTTTAAGATTAAGCTTTATTAACTAAATGTGATTTAAATTAGCTGTTGATTTGTTAATTTTGTACTTCACCATTGGACTCAAATGTCACAGTAATGCAAATATCACCACTCTTACCTTCTCAGTAAGAGAAGGACCCATTTGTAAATCTAATCGTAGCAAAGTGAAAAGTGCTTGCATGATCCCATGTGTCATCTCAAATTTACCGTATTTTCTGGCATATAAGACTACTTTTTAATACAAGAGAATCTTCTCAAAAGTCGGGGGTCGTCTTATACACTGGGAGTTGTCTTATACGCCGGGAATTGTCTTATACGCTGGGAGTCATCTTATACACCGGGAGTCGTCTTATATGCCAGGAGTCATTTTATATGCTGGGAGTCATCTTATAGAGTGGGTACTGAAACTTCCAATCTGGATTGGAGAATCTGTGGTTGCCACATATGGTGGGGGGAGCTCAAAAATGGCAGTGACTGCGTCCCTGCCGTATGCAGCAACCGTATGAAAGCATTAAGGGCAACGCAGTGCAAGTATGGTAGAAGAAAATACATTCATCAGGATTCATGGAAATAATGCGCTCCTGATGGTGAGGTGAAAGGGCGTCTCACCGGGAAGGTGTAAGTGAAGGGTGGAGCAAGCTGCAGGCGTCCGGGGCACCCGAGGTATGGATAAAAGAGATAGAGTGGCTCTGAGCCCAGAAAAACACACCTTTTTTTACCTGTCTGGCCCACCCTTGTATCCTATTACCATACCTCCTCATCTGCCCTCAGATCTTGCTCCTGAAGACTGCAGTGAAGTGGTGAAGGTACACATGTACGAGATCTGAGAGGCAGAGAAGGAGGTACAGTAATAGGAAAATTACCATATTGAAATCAAATCTGATGCTTTAAAAAATTTTATTTGGTGTGCGTTGGAAGAGGGGTAGTCTTATACGGCAAGTATATCCCAAACTCTGTATTTTAACTGGAAAAGTTGGGGGTTGTCTTATACACCCAGTCATCTTATACGCTGGAAAATGCGGTAGATCTATTTTAGAACTTAGCAGTAATATTCATAAGTCAAATTGCAGATTGCACATAGAGGATTGATTCTTGGTCAGGAGTAAGCAGGAGACCTACACTTATTGAGGTGGTAAGACAAGATTTATAGCACACCGCCAAGACCTGCTCTTGCAATATGTCGTGGCATTTTATATGGTTTTGAGGGAGGTAGAGTGAGATGGCTTTTTATTTCCTCCTTCAGAAAAGAGAAGAAACACTTATTCAGCTTGTGTTCATCTACAGATATTTAGAAACAACCCATAATTTGTTGCTCCAATGTATGCTGTAATATAAAGACAATTCACCTTAATGGTGAAGATGATGTGAAGGTTAGAGATAGAGAATGATTCATGTTCTTCATTGAGAAAGGTGGTTAATGCTAAGTAGCCCTTGATAGAAGGACACAAGACTATGCAGAGTTCTAAACCTTTATGGGAAGTATACTCTTTGGCTTCTCTTTTGAATCAAGATAAAGAAGTAAGAACTTAAATTGGAAACATACTACTGTATTTTCTGGCATACAAGGCTACTGGGGGTATAAGACAACCCCCAACTTTTAAAGATAAAATACAGAGTTAGGGATATACTTGCCATTTAAGACTACCCCTCTTCCAACTATGCCCCCATGGCCCCCGCTGCTCTCCTTTCAAAGACCTCCTCTGGCCTCACTGCTCATCTCCTCTGATGGGCTTGCCTAGACCCAAGGAAGTGCCTCCAGTCGACAACTACCAGCAACCCCGCGCGGTGGCGTGCCTTGGATGTGCTCCCTGAGGCATTCTGGGAGCCATAAGAGTCAGGGGACTACTGCTCCCAGAATACTGCAGTGAGCACATCCAAGGCATGCCACCACCCAGGGCTTCTGGAAGTCATTGTCCGGAGGAACTTCCTTGGGCCTAGGCAAGCCTAGTGGCCTTCAGAGGAGGTGAGCAGTGAGGGCAGAGGAGGTCCTTGGAAGGAAAGCTGGGAGAGTGGTGGGAGCCACAGGGAAAGCCCAGTGGGTCCTCACCCCTAGCTGGTCTCCATGGCAATGTGGCCTGCCACTCCTCCTCCCCATGTCCTCCCTCCCTCTCCGCCCTCCTCGTCCTCTCTCCCTCCCTCCTCAGACCATGCTACTGAGGAAGATTTTAGTCTTTTAATTATTATTTTAATTTATACCCATCGTACTAGACAACCCCCGACTTTTCATAAGATTTTCCAAGCTTAAAAAGTTGTCTACTACATTGAAAAATATGGTAGGTATCTAGTGATACAATTATTGCATCATCCATTAAAGTGCCTTGCCATGTCAATGACAGAGTACAGAAATCCTTAGTAAATGCTGTCATATATAGGGGCCATAACTTCTCTAACAAACACATTCAACCAACTCACACCAAAATATAAGCTATCACCAGGTTGTGTCCTCTTTAAGAAAAATATGGTCTCCATGGATTCTAGGTTCTATTCTATACTGTGACCAGTATATGCTCAATGAGTGTTTTATTTTTCAGGAAATATGCCCTAATTTGGGACAATATACCCTTGCTACGGGAGCATTAACCTGAGGCAATTCTTGACAGATTTGAACAGGTCACCATGAACACAGCTCTGCCTGCATGAAATATATAAAATTCCAAATTGAAGTCCAAAATGCATTGATGGTGTGCCTATATATATTCCTGCACTCTGTCCAAAATAGAGTGAAATTATATGAAAACAGAAACGAAGCTTCTAGAGGTAGTTGTCATCAATGTGCAACTACATTGTAAAACCAATGAAGTTTGACACCACTCAATACTATGGAATCATTACATTTGTTGATGTTTTATAAGCTCTGTACCCTTGTCTACCCAAGATTGTTGGTGTCTCATCAAACTGTAGAACCCAGGAATCAATAGCATTGAACCATGGCAGTTAAAGTGGTGTCAAAATAGAGTAATTCTAAAATATAGATGAATCTTGATCAAAGTTATATCACTACAGCTCAAAAATGGGGTGTGTGATGCCAATTAATTCTTAAATATTTGGAAGAGACCACAAGGCCCATCCAATCCAACCCCATTCTGCCATACAGAAACACACAATAAAAGCACTCCTGACAGATAGCCATCCAGTCTCTGCTTAAAAACCTCAAGAGAATAAGATTCTACCACACTCTCAAGTTGGCAGCATATTCTACTGCCAAACGGTTCTTATCCACCAAAGTAATGTATACCCACAAATACAATAGTATGTATACATAAATAATCAATAAACAGGTTTGAAGTGGAATCTCTTTTCCTGCAATTTGAATCCATTGCTCAGTATCCTAGTTTCTAGAGCAGCACAGATCAAGATTGCCTCCGTCTCAGTGTGGCATCCTTTCAAATATTTAAAGAGATATCGTCCCCTCTCAGCCTTGTCTTCTCCAAGCAAATGTACCCAGCTCCTTCAGCTGGTCCTCATAGGGCTTAGCTTCCAAACCTCTGATCATTTTGGTCACTCTTCTCTAGATACATTCTTAATCCTCCTTACCAAATACCTTGGTAAAAACATTACAGCTTTCCTTATCTGCTGTGTTGATTCTTTTATAGAAAAGGTAACTATTTCATATTCATTTCAGGCTGTGCTGTAAGTGTTCCGTGAATGTTTCATATATTCATGACTAATTCTCCTTGGGGCAATATCTTTAATCTGCTACAAGAACAAATAGAATAGGGAAATACAATATTTAGATTTGATACATTTAGGGCAAGGGCATATTCACAAGTGACATACTCAGTAGGACAGCCAGAGGCACTCTCTGCACTAACACAAAGAGAAAGCAAGATGATTTATGGGCTGTCCAGTGATCATATGCTCAAACAGCTGCAACAATGAATGGAGGGAAGCATGCATCTGAATAGTGTGGAAGGCCTAGGGATGGAGCATTTGATCACAAAGAACAGCTGGCTCTGAAATCACAAAACCAGGCCAAACTCCATCCCCACTGGTCCTTTAGAGACCATCATCCCATAAATACGATAAACATCCCACAGAGACAACATACTAAACAAGAAGTCAACTGAACCAATATGTATACTAGAGGGCAACTGCATTAGCTTTACAAGAAACTTTACACTTGATGGATTACTGTTGTAAGACCTGAAGGCAAAATTTCATACTTACTAAAACAACAGAATATAGACACCTAAGGAGATAATTGCATTTAGTTAGCTGAGAGATTATTAAGAGTACTCTGTCCTTCAAAAATGGTTTACAAGAACTGAAAACACATGAAAATACATTTGAGAGGGAGAGTGATTTCACATGATGTTTCATCAGGAAGTTGAAATATTTTGAATACAAAGTTTCAAAGGTCAATTGTCAATACACTTCAGCATATACTGGGTCACCAGTACATTGCACCTCCTGATCTTATCCAGCAACAGTGATACAGAAGGATATACAGTATATGTGAGTTACACGTATATCAAAAACTGCTGGGAGAGGAGTTGGGGGGGGGGGCGGAATAGGATCACCTTCACCCATCCATTCCCTTGAGTCATCAATCTGCAAAGACAAGCAAGCCAGTTTCTGTACAAAATCAATTTCAGGTTTCTTTTAAATCATTTTTTTCAACAACCAATGGGGTCATTCATCCCCAAAGACATTTGTTTCAGTTTATGATTGGGTTAGAATTTACCAAAATTTGCAAAATACTCAACAGAAATATGCAAACTTTTCAATAGAAAGCCAAATGGACAGATTTGTCCACCATTAAACCCAGAATAATTCCCATCCTATGAAAATTCATACTATGAATATCATAATCCCAACTCTGGTAAATTCCATTAGCTACATATAGCAAGTATCTAAAGAGCAAGAATGTCATTTTGGACTCCTTCCAAGTTTCCCTAAATATCACATGAAGAAAATATATCAAGCAAAGTGCAGACCTTTGACCTGAACATAGGGTCATGGCTTCTTGCTGTTTTTGTCTAATAACAAAACTGATGGACTTTGAAAGCTAGTATGATTCACATTGTGCATTTTGGTTGATCTAATATCACAAGTATCAAAATATCAAAAAAGTATCTAATATCAAAAGTATCACAACAAAAATATGACTACAAGCCACCTTGAATCACTATATTTGGAGAAAGGCAGGATAAAATAAAGTAGTGTATTTCTTCGATTCTAAAACACCATCAACTGTAAGTTAAACACTAATTTCATTACCACCAACAGAATAGAATACCCACACCCCCACCCACACACACCTATATATATGGGGAGATGTTTATAAGGGGGTAAAAGTATGTCTTAGAATTGAAGAAATGCAGTAGTCATGCAAAGAATGAGTCATGCCTTTTTTATACTGACTGACTGACTGACTGACTTTATTATTTCTGAGTCGCCCTCCACGTTAGTGCTCCGGGCGACTTACACACAACAAATTCCACAATTAAAATAGAGTATTTAAAACTAGATTAAAATATTCAGTGGTTAAATGCAGGGGCCAGGCTCGGTATTTGAGTTCCTGGTTCTGCATTAACCATGGGCTTTCCTAAATAGCCAGGTCTTCAGAGCGGTCAGGAACTGGGGCTGGGAGGCTCTCTGGTCCGGTGGCATCGAGTTCCAAAGAACGGGGGCCACAACGGAGAACGATCTCCGTCTCGTGGTCTCCAGGTGGGCCTCTTTCAAGCCTGGTACGTGAAGAAGGTTCTTGTTTGCTGGCTGCGGGGTCCTTGAGTAAGCAGGCATCAACAAGCGGTCTTTTAGGTATGTTGGGCCCCGGCCCGTAGGGCTTTGAAAGCCAAGGTCAAGGTCTTGTGTAAGGCTCTATACTCAACGGGCAGCCAGTGCAGGCGCTGCAGAGATGGTGTAATGTGGCATCTCATCGATGTTCCTGTGAGAAGCCTACACAATCTGGAGCCTGCGGGTTAGTGTCCGGGGTAGACCTACATACAAAGTGTTACAGTAATCCAGCCTTGATGTAACCGTGGCATGGATTACTGTAGCTAGCGCTTCCGTCGGAAGATAGGGCGCCAATTGTCTCGCTTGGCGCAGGTGGAAGAAGGCCCTTGTGCTCGTGGAGGCAACCTGGGCCTCCATTGACAATTTGGAGTCCAGGATAACACCAAGGCTTTTTACTGAGGAGGACGGAATCAGCGGTTCCGCTTCAAAGGGGGCAGCGAGAAAGGTGGTTCTGGGCGGCCCGGCCATAAGATCTCCGTCTTTGATGGGTTTATTTTGAGTTTCTGGGCGCGGAGCCATTTTGTCACTGCTTCTAGGCCTCGAGTGAAGTTTTCGGGCACCGAAGTTGCGCCAGGCTCCAGTTTCCAGTAGGAGCTGGGTGTCATCGGCATATTGGTAGCACCCTAGGCCGAAGTATGTCTGGAATTAATTGTTCTGTAAAAACAGAATAACTGTTGTTCAACATATTGCAATTCAGATATTAAATGATATTATTCCTCACTGTAGGCAGGGTGTTTCCAGGTGCTCTCTGCCCTTTCTATGACATCACCCTAAGCCTGGTCATTTTATTCCTCATTGAAGTGGATGACAACCGTGAATTTTGATGGTGCACAGAGACCACACTCCATTGCCTCCAAACTTTCTTCTACTTCTGATAGAGAGCTGAATTTAACAATTTGTTTTTCAGAATGGAAAGAGTTTCTTTTCACCCATAATGTTCAATGGGAGTCGCTGAGAGGGTGCCACCTCTTCACTTTTTTTGCATATACCTACATTGCATTTTATTCCTTGTTGTAGCAAAATCTTGAACTTTTCAGATTCACTTCAGAGACATTCTGTCCCTCATATTCTCATCAGTGCATTGAGCATGGATGCCTATGTGTTAGATCTCTAAAGAAGCTGCTATGGAAGTGCCTGACACAGTTGGAAATCTGTGTGGATATAAGCCTACTGGTGTTGGCTTTCACATGTCCAAATCCCCTGTCTGCAACTGCCTCTTACAGAGTGGTAACTGAGGAAAGCAGTAAAAAAGGTTTGTGAGTTGGATGTTTCAATCTTGTTTTGGATGGAAAGAAGTTAAAATGGCATTGTTATTATTCCTAGCTGAGGCAGATGCAATACGTTTGCACGTTACATCAAAGACCTTATGTGACTCAGATCTGGGCATCTGCTGTCATTTGACTCCATATGTTTTACCTTAGGTCAAACTGCCTTATACAGGATGAGTTTGACAAAATGCTTTGCATATGTTGATATATTTGCGCCTTTGTTTTTTTGTAGATACATTGACCATATTGCTCTTGGGAGTCTAACAGCTGCATCTGTGAGAATTGCAGTTGAAGAGCTCGATGTTGTCACATACCAGACAACTGAATTGAAATTTATTGAGCATGCTGGTGTCATGGCAAATCTGTCAGAAATCTTGCATTTAAAATGAAGAGGAAAACAGAGAAAACCTTGGGATCCATTAATGGATACCGCAGGTTATTTTAAGCAAGCAAATGCTTTCAGGAGAGAAATTGACTTATAATTATGAGAATATGGGAGGCTCTGTACCAGATATATTTGTCTTTTCATTCTATTTCATCCTGCTTTGAACAGCTTCGCCATCACAAAAACATTACTGGTGTTTGACAGGTAAAGAAAATGCCTGATAGTTACTGGGCAAGCATTAATGTTTTATTTTCAGACAATGAAAATGAAAAATTGTGCTTAGCAGGTTTCATATTTGAAAACAATGATCACATTGCTTCTTCATTTGCCAAAGAATTCTCCTTTTAAGTCATTATGTTTTAGAAAAGCTGAAGGATGAACTATAGAACTTGCATACAGAACTTTAGAAATCTAATTATTCATTATAATTTACTTAGCATGAACCCTTCTAGAGGAGAGGGGGTTTTTTTTTACAAAGATGAAATGTATTGTGTTTTAAAAAAATATTCTGTGGATCCCACTGAGCTGATTACAATGCAAGATGTCCTAGAGATTTTGTTTTTTAAACATTCCTGCAAACATCCAAATGTTAAGCAATGCACTAACAGAAAACGATTAAGAACAAATTCAAAGTACCTAGTTTTTCTTCGAAATTCATTGTTCTTCAGATCTGGATCCATTCATGTCAATTTCTATACAAACTATACCTTGGCCTACAGTATCTAATATGTTTATACCAAATATTTTCCTTCCCACTTCAGTGTGGTGTATACCATTATTTGGACTATACTTTGAACTCTATACAGTTTAGGGTTGCCACTTCTTGATAAAATAGTAAGGGACAGGTACCTACAACTGGGGAATTTTTCACAAAAATAAGGGACACTTCATAAAAACTTGAAAATCAATTGATACTTTTCAAGTTTTTAATGAAGTGTCCCTTATTTTTGTGAAAAATTCCTATTTTTAGGTACCTGTCCCTTATTTATGTGGCAACCCTAATACAGTTCCAGAACTTATTCTGGGTTGTTGATAAGTGAGATTTCTCAGAAGACAAGACACTTGGGCATTATTTCTCAGTGTTTGTCTTGTTCTTCCAAAAATGAGGTAATGCTAGTGGTAGAAATTGTAGCAATGGAAAATAGAGGGGGTTGTAGGTCTAGCAAATGGTGGGTGCAATCTCTTCAGGTGTAGATGGTCCCAGTGGAAACTAGTGATGTCTGTGTTAGTGGGGTGCTAAATCTGCTTTTGGGCTTTAATCCAGACTTGAAAGAATAATAGAAACATAGAGTAAAAAGAGGCCACAGGGGCCGCCCAGTCCATTCAGAACATAAAGTAGGCAGTTGTTACACCAGGCATAAGAGCAATTTAGAGTTGTACAAGACCACAAGATCCATTCAATCCTAACTCCTATCATGCAGGAATATACAAGTGGTCATCCAGTCTCTGTTTAAAAACCTCTAAAGAAAGAGGTTACATCACACTCGGAAGCAGGTCGACAAATGAACTCTTGCCATCAGGAAGTTTCCCCTAATGTTTAGGTGGAATCTCATTTCCTGTAGTTCGAAACCATTTCTATGTGTTGTAGGCTCTGGAGCAGCAGAAAACAAGCTTGCTCCCTCCTCAGTATGACATCTTTTCAAATATTTAAACATGAATATCATGTCACCTCTCAACCTTCATTTCTGCAGGCTAATCATTCCCACCCCCTATCACCTCCAAATATTTCATGTTGGTTTAGATACACATCATTTTGTGACACAGTCATTCAGCTTTAGTAGCAAATCACAGGTTAAAACAATCCCTTATAAGAGATACGGAGGCATACTGTACATAAAAATTGCAATAACAAAATGTATATCATGAAAACCTTTCTTTTATATATTTTAAAAATATACAGTGTATTGCCTATTTCACAAGACAGGTGTCTCATTACATTCATGTGACACACCTACTACATATTAATGTAAGCTCTGCCCTAAGCGGTTCCTCATAGGAGATGTTCAAGGTGCTAAGCACCGTCACCAGAATATATTTAGCAATTTAGATACTCCTTCAACATGTCAAATCTTTTAATGGGTTCACCTATATGTAGAGATAGGACCCACCAATTTTCAATTGATAATTTAGTCCAAATACTGACACAGTCTTGGGAAGTTAGGGTCTTGGAAAAGTACAGAGAAATCCATGTTATGGCCAGTGTGAGACATTGAAGGGTATATGATATCCAGTTTTTATATTTACAAGCCAACATTTATTTGAATGCCATCATGATCTTATGGGTGACCATGACTTGCTTATTATGGAACAGAAACACGAATGAGCACTTGTTTTACTTGTTTTATTTCTGGGCTAAGTCAGGTTAGAGTAATGGTTGCAACCTGTGGGTCCCCAGATGTTTTGGCTTTCAACTCCCAAAAATCCTAACAGCTGGTAAAATGGCTGGGATTTCTGGGAATTGTAGCCAAAACACCTAGGGACCCACATGTTGAGAACCACTGAGTTAGAGGGAAATCAGTAAAAAAAAATCTGTTGTATTACTGTCAAAATGAGGCCCTGTCTACACAGCCACATAAAATCCAGACTATCTGCTTTGAACTGGATTATATTAATTTACATTACCATTTAATCCAGTTCAAAGCTTGCAGAAACAGAATTGGTGATAAAGCTTTAGTGAAGACACCTTTCCCCCTTGATAACTCTTTCATGAGTGAATTTCCCTTCCGTGGGGTAGATTTCTCTCACTTCCTGCTGTCTCACCCCCGTTCATAACTATGCGTGATTTGTAAGTCAGATCTGCCTGTATAGTTGGAACCTAATTTATGTGGATTGCATCCTATTGATAGCTTTCAAGGAGAACAAGACAATGAAATGCAGATCCTTGTTCCTATCACTGAATAGCATTGTATTACAGTCAATTAATCAATAAGGTTATCTCTCTGTGTTTAGCTACTAGGGACCATGTCAGATGGAGTAAAATCAGCATCCTAGGACATTTTCACACCATCTAGAGCAGTAGTTCTCAACCTGTGGGTCCCCAGGTTTTTCGGCCTACAACTCCCATAAATCCCAGCCAATTTACCAGCTCTTAGGATTTCTGGGAGTTGAAGGCCAAAACATCTGGGGACCCACAGGTTGAGAACCACTGATCTAGAGCAGGGCTGTCCAACTTCTACTGGACCGGGGGCCTGACTTCCGGTCACTGATCACCTGGGGGGCCTTAGAGTCTGCCTCTGCCCCGGCTCCGCCCCCCCTCTCCCAGCTCCACCCCTCCCTCCCCCCTGGCTCTGCCCCCTCCCACCCCTTCCCTCCCCGGCTCCACCCCAAAAGGAGGAGGTAGAAGCCCCAAAAGGAGGAGGCAGCTGCGCAGGCTGCCACCTCCTATTGTAGTAATAACATAACTCACACACCACAGGACACTGTGCTGCCAAATATGGCCACAAAACATACTAATACTAACGCAAGGAGGGACCATCAGTCAAAAAATTGCTTTTCTCATTTGGGAGTTGTAGTTGCTGGGATTTATAGTTACCACACAAAGAGCATCCTGAACTCCACCAATTATGGAATGGAATCAAACTTCCCACACAAAACTCCCATAACCAAGAGAAAATACTACAAGAGTTTGATGGGTATTGAGTTTTGGAGTTGTAGTTCACCCATTTCCAGAGAGCACTGTGGACTCAAACAATGTTGGATCAGGACCAAACTTGGCATGAATACTCAATATGCCCAAATGTGAACACAGATGGAGTTTGGGGAAAATAGACCTTGACATTCTGGGATTTATAGTTAAAACACAATCGAAGAGCATCCTGAACTCTTGCAACAATGGAATTGAACCAAACTCTCTGGCATATTGAATTCTCATTACCAACAGAAAGTACTGAAAGGGTTTGCTTGGGAATTGACCTTGAGTTTGGAAGTTATAGTTCACCTACACCCAGAGAGCACTGTGGACTCAAACAATGATGGATCTGGACAGGAGAAGGAAGGAAGGAGTGGAAGAGAAGGATGGAAGGGCATGGAGGGAGGAAAGGAGGAGGAAAGTGAGAAGGAAGAAAAGATAAAAAGGGTGGCAGGAAAGGAAGAAAGGAAGGTAAAAGAGGGGCAAAGAGGGAGGGAGAACAGTTGAAAGGAAGGACGCAAGGGTGGGTGGGTGGGTGGAAGGAAAGAAGGTGAAAGAGAGGGTCGGAGGAAAGAAGGAAAGAGTGCAAGGAAAGGGAGGGGGTAGAAAGAGAGAGAGGGAAGCGGGGGGGAGAAGGCCGGGCGATGGAGGCGAGTGTGCTGAGGGCCTGAGCGCCTCTGAGCTCACGTAGCAGCAGGAGGAGGAAGCGAGCGAGAGGAGAAAGAGAGAGAGGGAAGGAGCAGGGAAGGAAGAAGGATGAAAGGGTGGAATGGAAGGAGGGAGGGAGAAGAAATGTTGCTCACCATAACGCTGAATGCTTCCTTGCAATAACTCCTCCCTGGGAAGGGAGGGAGGGAGGATGAGAAGGAGGAAGGAGCTCTGCCGAGCCACATGGAGCACCCATGCGGCCGGGTCGCTCTTCCTGTTTGATGCCAAGGGGCGGGGCCCGAGAGACGTCACTCCCTTCCCATTGGCCCCTCCTCAGGAGAAGAGGAGGCGGCCAATAGAAAGCCAAGGGGCGGGACCAAAAATAAGAATAAAAAATAATATTTTTAATCAAAAAAAATTTTTAAAAATATTTTAAAAATATATGATTTGTTGCAGGAGGGTAAGGGGCCGTAGCCAAGGGGCTGGGGGGCCGTGTACGGCCCCAGGGCCGCCTGTTGGACAGCCCTGATCTAGAGAATGGAGCCCCATGCCAAACATCACACGGGATTATGCAAGTCCTGGGAAAGGCCCTGCCCCCAACCAGGGTGAGAGTGTCACTGGAGGCTTCACGGGGTCTTTCCGCAAGGATGACACTTTCCTTATGTGATAGGGAATGTGTCATAGAGTGGGAGCAGTGCACAAGGTGACGGATTCATCCTGCTGCTTTCTCTTTCCTTCCAAATGCCAGGTGAGGTGGGATGCTTTGCCTGGCCTTTATGATGAGGCTATAGATTGGGCTTTGGAATTGAGCATGCTTCACCTTGAATAAACAATCCTAATCAAACTGTGACCCATAGCAGAATCAGGATGTGGATGCACCCAAATAAAGCAAACCAATATAAGGAAAACTGTTCTCATATTTAGATTTAAATACATTTTAGTGCAGTGGCCATCTTGCAAAGTAAAACTAGCCAAAAGGAAATAATTTAGTGGAAAAGTGAAATATATGGAAAATATAAAGGAGGATTAAAGTCTTACAAGGCCATGGCTATATTTATCATTTTAAAAGAAGCATTAGGAGGAACGGTCTGTTAAATTCCCTTCCTAACCTCTGCTATCAACTAAAAGTTAGGAAACCATCCTAATATAATTCAAGATGATTTTTTTTAAATTAAGAGGGTGCATTAATTGGATCTGAGTCACCAGGAATATCTTTATGTGAAAGAATAGTGGAATTATTGGACCATAGCTAGAATAATAAAAGGGCATTTTAAAAATGTGTGGATCTTCTAAAATGTTTCTGATAATGTGAACTTGTTTTAGAGTAGGACTAGGGACCCTCCAAAATGTTAGATTCCAGTGCCCACCAGCCCCAATTAGTCTGGCCAATGTGATTCATCATTTGAGTTTCAGCTGAGCTGAGCAACATTGATAGTTCCAACTCTAGAATAAACAAAAAGATTACTAGTTAGTTGGATTTAAACTTTGATATCGTTAAAGAAGATCTAAAGTGGAGCTTATTGATAGCTTTATTTCATGTCAAAAGCATTGCATAAATAAGTATAAAACTGATAAAAATAGAAGGAGCATAATATTTTTGACCGCATTGTCTGTAGCTTTAAACAAATATTCCTCTATACATGAGGCAGGTCATTGTGGACAAGCATACAGATGTGGAGTTGCTTGTTCTGCTCCACAGTCACACAAGATGGAGGATTCTTTTAAGTAGTGTCATTTTGCCAAGTTGACCTGATCTGCCCACTCCACTTCTGAGTCTGTTTATGGACTTTCAAGTTGCCCATTCTTGGTTTGCCCCTGGAGGCAGACCCTCGTGGGGGGATCCAATTGGGATTTCCTGGTTTAGCTGCCCAGAGGGATGCTCTTGCTATTGCTGGGGAAATGTTAAGAGGGGTGACGGTTCTCACAAAGCTTTTCCTTGATTTGAGTCTACTGGGAGGAGGCTGATAGCCATGTAGTCAATGGCTTTCACAGTGTTCAACCTTCTTTCTCTCACAGTTGGCAGCAACTTCCCATCGCATATCGGGGGGAGGGGATCCCAGCTACCTTGTAGAGCTTATAAACAGGTGTAGGTTTGAGACATCCTGTGATTATTCTGCATGTTTCAAAGCTATGTTCACCTGCTTCGTGTGGGCAGACTAGTGTCAAACAGGGTAGGCATACTCAGCAGTCGAGTAAGACAAAGCCAGGGATGATGTTCTTATTAATTTTGGGTCTGCACCCCATGTGCTGCCAGTAAATTTCTGCAGGATGTTATTGCGTGCAGCTACTTTGTGTTTGGTGTTCATATAGTGTTTCCTAAATGTTAGTGTTAGATCTAAGGTGACACCAAGATATTTAGGATGGAAACAGTGTTCGACCTGTTGACCTTCCCAGGTAACTTTCAATTTCCTTTTTGCTTCCCAGTTCTGTAGGTAGAAAGCACACATGTGTCTTGGCAGCGTTAGGCTTCAGAATCTTTGTAGTAACTGGAGAGATCTTTCAAGGCATTCATAATTTGTTTTCCAACTATTTCAAAATATTTGCTTGTGTTGTTAGGCCAAGGTCATTACCATATATAAAGCTCTTTGTGAGTGGTGGCTGTGGCTGATCATTAGTAAAGATATTACACAAAGTCGGTGCAAGAATGCTGCCTTGGGGTAAACCATTCTTTGGTCTCCTCCATTTACTTTTCCTGCCTTTAAACTTCATATTGCTAGCTTATCACCCAGCTATTTCACTATAAGTTTGAATCCTTCTAATAAGAACATATCTAATCTATTTATTTACATTATTTTTACCCCGCTCTTTTCAACCCCCAAGGGGGGACTCAGAGCGGCTCTACCTATATTTATCTTGACTTGTCTTATACTGGTTACTTTTAGATGTGCTGCATTAAAATTCCTACCATCCACAGCCAGCATGGTTAGTAGAATTTACAGTAATGGATGGTGTACTTCAATATAACTGCAAAACACCAAGTTGGAAAAGGATGATGTGAACAGTTGTGTCTTGAATTCTTACACAAATTGATCTGGGAGTAACTCTATTGAGTTCAGTGGGATTTATTTTATTATATCAGGAGTGCACCAAACTGTTGTATTATATATATATATATATATATATATATATATATATATATATATATATATATATATATATATATATTTAAAACACAGTTTGGAAACTTGGCATAGTTTAAATATCCTTTGACCAGTAGGTGGCCACTTGGAGTGCCTCTGGTGTTGCTATAAGAAGGTCCTCCACTGTGCATGTGCTCAGACTGCATTGTAATAGGTGGTCTGTGGTTTGCTCTTCTCCACACTCGCATGTCGTGGACTCCACTTTGTAGCCCCATTTCTTAAGGTTGGCTCTGCATCTTGTGGTGCCAGAGCACAGTCTGTTCAGTACCTTCCAAGTCACCCAGTTTTCTGTGTGCCCAGGAGGTAGTCTCTCATTTGGTATCAGCCATGGGTGGAGGTTCCGGGTTTTAGCCTGCCACTTTTGGACTCCCGCTTGCTGAGGTATTCCAGCGAGTGTCTTTGTAGATCTTAGAAAACTATTTCTTGATTTAAGGTGTTGGCATGCTGGCTGATATCTGAACAGGGAATGGGCCGGAGATGTCACTGCCTTGGTCCTTTCAGTATTGGTTGCTACTTCCCAGCAAATGGCAAGTGGTGCAATACCAGCTAAACAGTGTAATTTCTGCAGTGGTGTAAGGTGCAGACATCCCAAGATAATGCAACATGTCTCATTAAGAGCCACATCCACTGTTTTAGTGTGGTGAGATGTGTTCTACACTGGGCATGCATACTCAGCAGCAGAGTAGCAAAGTCAAGGGCAGATGTCTTCACTGTATCTGGTTGTGATCCCCAGGTTGTACCAGTCAGCTTTTTATGATATTGTTTCTAGCACCCACTTTTTGCTTGATATTCAGGCAGTGCTTCTTGTAGGTCAGAGCGTGGTCCAGGTTAACTCCCATGTATTTGGGTGTGCTGCGATGCTCCAGTGGGATTCCTTCCCAAGTAATCCTCACAGATTGAGATGCTTGTCTGTTCTTAAAATTGAAAGCACACTTCTGTGTTTTAGATGGATTATGAATCAGCTGGTTTCCCCTGTAATAGGCAGTAAGAGCACCTAGAGCTTCGGAGAGCTTCTATTCAACTATCTCAAAGTTCCTGCTTGAGTGGCAATGGCACAATCATCAGCATAGATGAAACTCACTGTTCCTTCTGGAAGTGGGTGGTCATTTGTGTAAATACTGAACATTGTTGGAGCAAGCACGCTCCCCTGAGGCAGACATGGGTGTATTTTTTCCAAAATTCTATGCAAAATAATTATCTCCAGAACTTTGGAAAGGTGAAAAAACAAGGAGATTGGTCTATAGCATTTTGGATCATTATGGTCTTTGTCTGGTTTTAAGATGTCTATGAGATGTTCTTTTGTTATAAGGGTTGAACTTTGATAGTATCATCCCGTGCATGCTTATTTTTTAAAAAGAAAGTCCACAGCTTCAGTGGGTCTTACTCCTAGGTGTGTTTTATATTGAAGCCATAGAGTTCCAGACAGAAACAGTAATAGGTAAACCTATATTCCCAGAGGAGTGCATTGGTCTCCTTTTGAGTATGGCATCTTGTATTTCACATGCAGGCACAAAATTCTGCCTAATTGATTGTAAAGTTATGGCTTTTCCATTTCTGCTATGACTGAGCAGTACAAGCTATGCAAAAATAGCATTGCCTGATCATTAATCACAACAGAACTGAACAAGGTACAAGATCATATTGCAGAGCAAGATTTACTGACTAGTGTACATGAACTGCTCATTTGGCAGTATGTAAAATATGATTTGGACTTTATTCATACTCTGCATATATCTGATAAAAGCAGTATGTAGATTGTAGATGCCATCTCCATGAAGTTACAATTTCAGCAAATGTAATTAGGGCAGCTTTCATCAACCTGCCATCCTACAAATGTGTCAGACTAAAAAAAACCTGTATTGTCATGTAGATTAGGAATCTAACACATCTGAAGGGTATTGTTTCATGGAAGATGAGATTGGAAGGCAATGTAATTTACAGGGGTGTTTACGCAAAAGCTCATAAAGATACTTTAGATTTAAGTACACTTGTAAACTCTACTAATTATTTCTGTGTATTACTGCTGTGTGGAAATGGCAGGCTAACCGAATGTGGACACCACTTCTATCCTTCATTTCAAGTTGATATGATTTATGTAGACATTTGGGAGGAAGGCATAATATTTGTTTATGGCAGATGACTACTTGGAGAAAATAGGAAGTAAAAAAGCGAGAAGAATTCAAATGCTTACTAGGTGCAGCATATGTAACAATCCAAAATATTCAGATTTTTTTTTAAAAAAACTATACAGACTGTATAAACAACAGCTACCAATTAGCTCTAATAAAGCAGCTTATAATAAATGAGTCTAGCACTTAGAAATATATACATATTGTCAGTAGGGAACTAAGCATTTGTTATAACTATACCTGTGTATACTCAGAGGTTTTATGGGGCCAATTCCTAGTTAGGAATGGAGTATGTAGAATTGCAGAGTCAGTGAACTAAATTGACTTTGAGTAGCTTGGCTGAACAAACAAAATAGAATTCCAAAACTGAAAAATAACCTCTGCTACCTCCACCAACACCCCCTCCCCCCCGCTATTTGAATGTTTAGAATTATGTAACCCTATCTATTTAAACTAAGTAACTTAATTTGGAAAAATACTGTAAAAGCAGGAACCAATGAGCCCTGTGCTAACAATTCAGCCTGCTTGTGTATCCTGTTTACATTAAAGCTTCTTAATGGAAATTGCATAGGCAGCACTGCAGTAATCAAATGCATTGCAGGTAACAGGGATTTAAATTATAGCTGCCAGACCCTCATTGGCTAGTCAAAACTGACTAATCAATAAAGAATTTATGTTATGTTACACTGTAGATTTAATGCAGTTTAATACCACTGTAACTTTCATCACTCATTACTATGGGATCATGAAAATTGTAGTTTTATAAGGTCTTTAGGCTTCTATAACAAATAGTGCTGGTGTTTCACCAAACTTCAAATCCTAAATTCAATTTCTTTGATCCATGGCAGTTAAAGTGTAGTCTGGCTCCATTAATTCTACGGTGTAGATGCAATATGAGTGAATGAAATGTTTGTTGCACATGGACCATGGGATGTAGGCCGCCATATCAGCAAACAGCATTTACTCTATTCAAATTATAGTAAGCTCCTAGCCCTATCTGAATTAATAAAGAACTGTCTCTGCTGTGGCTCCTTTTTGTATAGTTACATTACGGCAACTAGTTCAGAGTTGCACTTGCATTTTCCAGCCTGTTGGGATCTAATTTCTTTTATGCTTTGCCTTTACTCCTCTAATAGTTCTTATGGAAAATCCCTTATGCCTTATCTTGTGAAGCCCATATCCCTTAAAAGCTGATTTCCAAAACCAGATCAAGTGACAATAAAATATGCTACAAGGAAATGTAAAAGAGAGAAAGGCTCAGAACAATAGATTGAGAAGTTTCTTTTCTCAGTAACAAAGATATAACAAATTTACGATTCATAACTTACTCTTCTAACTATTTGATGACCAACTATGAAATGATGAGACAAGGCACAGAAACACTGGGTTAAACAAGGGCCACTTTTTTGGTATACCTTGTTGAAGTGAGTTGTGCCTGGGCATGATCAAAGAAGGGGGGGAGCAAATTTATGTGGGTCTTGTTGAGAGTAGACAGTCTTTTTCAAAGAAATAACTAATCTGTATCCATTACTTCCGAATAATGAAGAAACTACTCCTAGTTGAGTGAGGTGAACTGTAACTCCAACTAACTTTCAGTAATGCTAGATATAGCTGAGACACTGATGTACGATAATATCACAAATATTATAATTAAAGGCAATTAATCCTGGACACATGGGCTGTGGGAGCCATGGCAAAGAAGTTTGACATTTCCTCAGCCATGATCCAGATGGAAATTGTCCTTCATGACACATGGTGGTATCCCACCATTAATGTAAATATCTGCCATTGTGTTTATCATAAATACATTTTTAACATTTGTCATGAATGTCAATATAACAATTGGAACTCAAATTTGACTGTCTTGCATAAGATTAGAAAACGAGTCTGTTCACAACACCAGCGGGAAATAGAGAACATTTGTTACAGTCATAATAGCAGGAGCAATACAAAAGAAGAATATGAATTTATATTCTTCTGAATTAAAATTGGGACCCGACACATAACCCTTCAGCAGTAATTGCAACAGCCCTATGAAGTAGGGAAGTATAACAAGAGGTTGCCGAGCCTAAAGTCTTCCATGTGTGCTGAGGTTAAAGCTTTTCAGGTGTGTCTGGTAAGATTTTAACCAGAGATTTCCATATTTTCCAAGTGTCCTAATTTGGCATGGAAAAGCCCTGATAGATTTTCAGCTGCTCTTTGAAACAACCTAAACAAAACCAATGAATTTCAAGATACTACTTTACAATATACAACTTTATGCACAAAAACGGGAAACTAAAAAACTAACCCTAAAAGAAAACAGTATTATAAAAGTTCTAGAACTGATAAAAATTGACAAATTATGTGGTCTGGAAAAAATTGATAACTTTTTAATAATAATGGGAACAGTTTAGGTTTATATCATGTATTGTTAAAAAGAAATGTAAAAATTGTGGGTTTTTTTTAAAAAAAGATTGAGTAGAAGAAACTTCCTAAAATAAGGGACTAGTGCGATGACAATCTTTTCATTGTGTGTTTTGAGGAGTGAGAAATTTATTTTAACCTTTTAATTTTATTATTTTGATTAGGGAGAAAAGCAGGATATAAACAAAGATTTATTATTATTACTGTTTTTACGAGTGGGAAAGCTGTTTTTAACGTGATATAGAAGGCATATATGGGGGAAATTGTCCTCAAAAATTGTATAAAAAATAAATGCATACACTAAAAATAACCCACTTTCTTCCCTTGTTCCGCTTCCCTCCTTTGTCCTCAGCTTATTCCCATTGGCAAAAACTGAGTCCAAAGGGAAAAAGAAGTTTAACTTGGAGGTGGTAGGGTAGGTGTAAACTTACCCTTCATTGTAAAATTGGGGAAAGCCAAACCACTGCAGCCTCTCCTAGTTCTTCTGTCCTTTCTTGTTAATAATATTTGACTTACCAGTTTCCAATGTTGCTTGACCACGTGTCTGTTTTATTTGTAAAATGTTGGAAGGTATGTCACTCTCTGTTCCTTCTTTGAGACAATAGATAACACCTGACCTGTATCGCCCTTCTGATAAACCAAAGCTTCCTCTCCAAAAGCAAAATTTGACAGAAAAGCTACTGAAGGCCAAGTACATTCCCTATATTTCATCTTGATGCTAAGGAATTTTCTGGGGAGAATTACATATGGGAATGTATAGCCAAAGAGTTACCTTGCACGCTTGCAGTGGAGGCTACTCAAAAAAAGCAGGAATGAGCAGTGATGTAGTCTGACACTTCTATTCCATCAGTATGGTTAATTTAGCAAAGCAGATCCTGAATCACTTGGGCTCTCTGAATTGCCATCTTTCCTTTGGCCTTTATTAGGTCATTTAATCTTCAGATTCTGTTTTCACTGAGGCTGCACTCAGGAGAATATTCTACTGATATTTTTTGGATTTGATTTGCTGGAACAGAACATGGAAGCCTCCAGGAGGGGGAGGGAGATAGAGATAAAGAGAGAAAGAGAGAGAAGCTAGATTGTTTTTACTGCAGCTGTTTGCAGTTTAAGTGAAGGTACATCCTGCCATCTAGTGATGAAACCAAATTATACCAGCCAGATGTGAATGTGATGGAAACACCATTTGAGAGGAAAATGATTGGGGGGGCAGGAGAAACAGCACTATATGAAGCAATTCGAAATTATATTGAACACTCCACACTGTCTCCTTGGAAATATAGAGAAAGGAATAAAGCATTAAATAGTATTGAGTTCAAGTATCTTGAAATGAAGACTCGTATCAATAGATGCTTAACAACTTCTATCATGTTAGAAGTGCAATATCTGATTATTTGTAGATTTTACAGATAGGCCATGGTGCATTTTAATGACATAGTTTTCAAATATGTCCTGTTGGTTATATATTTAATCATGGAAAGTATTTTTGAGATGAGATATACTGCAGCACTGTGATTTATTATCTTAAGATATTCACTAAAATATTCAAATATAGGCCTATATTAAAGGGTATCAGGGCAATATATGTCACACACACACTCTCTCACACACACATTTAAGGTGACAAAATGTATTCAAGCAACAAATGTTGGTCCATAGTCTGTAGGCCTACATAACTTCATTCACATACATCAGCAATAAAGGGGAAGAGTGAAAGGAGGAATCACCCCTTCCTTTCTTCCTTTCTTATCCAGTCACCCTTCTGCACCAGCTGACACCATTCCAAGTGATGAGCAACAGCCACTACTATAATAAGAATTACTATAATAAGAATTAAGGGGAGCAGTAAGTACTATCCCATGACCCCAAGAAATCTTGGCAAGGGAACTTAGGATGGCCATGTAAATAGACTTGTGACCTGTTCTGTTTCAAAAGAAATTCAAAGCTGCTGTTATTTCATTACTTGTTAAGAATAGTAATATCAGGCTAAATAGTGCAGCAGCTGGTTTCTTGAGGTTCTTAGCCTAACTTAGAAAACCACCCTTTTTTGAACTACAACCCCAAATAGAGAGGTTAATACATTCAACTATTACATTATTGTGAGGAAGAATGATTTTCATAGTATACTCTCAGCTAAAGAGCAGACCAATATTTTGTACTGTTCTTCCTTCCTGTTTTCAGATTCTGAAGTGTTTGAGAGAATTGTTTTGTACAGGGGGGGGTTGTATGATAATTTTGTACAAAAAGCAGTTTCCAGACAGCCATAAGTGGGATTGTTGTTGTTGCAAGATTGTGCTTTTCTTTAGAATAAAACAACACAACATTCTTTTACAAGAAAAAATATTGCACTATAGAAACCAAGAACAGAAATTAGCAGTCTTACACATCAAAACCATGTATCATTTTGTGCAAGAACACTTTCTTTATAGAGAACATAACTGTCCTAGAAAGAGTGTGGGTTTTTTAAAAATGCAAAACTTCACAATCCTTTCATAATGTGTATTTCTGCACAGTATATATTTTTTAAAAATATTTTGTGATACACAAATTCTGGACAAATCTGTGCAAAATTCACACCATTGTATTATTTGTCCCAACTACATTTTATAAATGAAACCAATTTGTTGCCCAAAATATGAATAATTGTAAAAATTATTTCATCCCTGCTCTCAGAGCCTACTGATTAGTATGTAGTACAAAAAAGTGATTTTTCCAAGCCATGCTTCTAAGTCTGCCATCCCATGATCACTTGCTAGAAAGGAAATCTCATTGAAATTAGCAGAACCTCCCTCCAAGCAAACATCTAATAGGTGTCTGCTGTTAGAATGTTTGCTTTATTCAGGAATCTCCCTACACAACAAAGTTTTTAAACAATCACATTTGCCTTTGATGCCTCTGGGACTAATCTTTAGCACAGCAGTCTCACAGTTGAAGTCTTCCATTCAGAGAATGGCCTTACTGCCAAGAAACAGGTATGTGGTGTTCAAGAAAGAATGACCAAATAAACAAACAAAAAGCCCACCCACATTGCATTTGTTCTACCTAACAATGAAGAATTCTGACTTTGCAAGAGGCCTTTCAGGTCTGAATTAGTTCACTGGTATTTAGTTCCAAAGTAGTTGTAGCTTTACAATAGGTTAAGTGATGAAATGAGAACTAGTCAAGACTGATCCACATATGTGCTGACATAGCCCTCAACTTTCCAATAGAAGGTTGCCCCACGTGACTAGCTGAGCCCATTGCTAGTAGTTTGCCAGCTCCTCAACCTTACAGGAATGTGAGAGTTTCCAAGGGACTCAGGCTGCCAGCATGGAGGCCATGGCCCTTGGTTGTTGCTAGGGATTCATTACATCCTTTTCCTTAGAATGTAGCAAGGGGCATGATCTCAAAGCTGGCCATGAGCTCAGATGACCTTTTACCATTGACTGGAAAGTGGGACATTAAATACTTTGCAATAATGATGGAGTCCATAGGACAGGTAGCAGGGCTATGATTTGTTGCAGTTTTTGTTTCTTCTCCTGCTTTTTCAATGTTCCTCAGTGTTCTAGATCAAAGCAGGATTGAATCGTGATTGAACAATGTTTCTACCACAGATTCCATGTTCTGGGTTTGCTGCCTGCATAAAACTTATAAATCTGGGAAGGGGGATTCTGTCCAGCACCTGACAGGCCTGAACAACTTCTGGTAGGACTATTGTCAGATATTGATGTCAATGGGTACCTTCTGAGACCCAAAAATAAGGAGGAGGGGCTCTCCCAAAAATGGGAAGGAGGGAACCCTCTATTCACCCTGCCTCTCTTCTTTGCTCTTGTTGCTTGTTAATTTATCCTCTTCAAGCAAGCAATAAGTAGAGGAAGAGGAAGAATGGTAATCTCTTTACTTCTTGTGTCAGAGAGGTAGACAGGCAGATGTTAACCATGGTGTTAGGGAGGATGTGGCCATACTTGGGACCACTGAGAACATTTTTTTCAATGCTCTTCCCTATACAAACATGAAACCAGTACTGACTGGGGAGCTGTGTGCGACTTTGCAAGTTTGTTTGAGGTATCTATGTTTGATAAGAGTTTGTCAAAGTTATCTTTTTGACTAATAGCACCCAGACTTCTCCCTGTTACATCACTACTGAACATACAGATTCTCTGTGCATGCAGTATTCATATAATTTCCATTTTTTACATTAGTTCATAATAAGTGATATTACAACAGCAGCAAAACCCACAAAATATTCCCACTATTTAACACCATAAAACAAGCAGAGGTGGAGGAGAGATTAGTCTTTTCCCCTCAGTGACCCCCCCCTTTTTCCTTATACATGAATTGCTTCAAAGAGGGTCTGAAAATTAAGCAGTTCAATAATATAATTGTGTATTTTAGTGTGTTTGAATTCATACAGAATTCATCCAGTAACATATTTTACTAATTTGTTTTTTCTGAGATGCACAATATATAGATATTTTATAGTGATACACACATAAGCACACACACATGCTATTTACTAGAGGAATAATCACTAAATGTTATACAATTTAGGAAAAA
Source organism: Anolis apletophallus (assembly GCA_030556195.1). Classification (NCBI taxonomy): domain Eukaryota; kingdom Metazoa; phylum Chordata; class Lepidosauria; order Squamata; family Anolidae; genus Anolis; species Anolis apletophallus. Next base: position 99,677,835 of record JARBWK010000003.1, read on the forward strand.
TAAAACCTGTTAAGTATTAAAACAGAAAGATGCCAAAATTTCTCAGATATCTGAGAGTGAAGAGTGCAACATATATATTCGTGTGTTGGTGTACTTCATATATAAGTCAAGGCAAATTTTGGGGACAAAATTATGGATTCTGATATGACCCATGAATGAGCCAAGCATCAATGGCACTTCAGGATATCAGCTGCTCCTTATCGCTACTGCTTTTCCCCCACCCGGGCCAGAAGCAATGTCACAGCAGAGAGAGTAGAGGATAGATGAAGCTGTCACCTTTCACCACTCTACTCAGAGAAGGGCAATGGCTCCATTTTTGTTAAGAGTTAAGGTCCTGTGTTTACGCTAACTCATAGATAAGTCAAGTCAGGATTTTTTATTTGAGTTTCGACTAAAAATTTCTAGGTTTTTATATGAGTACATATAATAGATTCAAAATCAGCCTCTACTTAATCATCTGGGGGGGGGGGGAGGTTGGATTGCACTAATATGATCCGTCACCTGAAAGAGTAGATTATATGTACATCTACTCCAACTTGATTATAGAATGGCATGCAAATACTAGTGTCTGGAGGGTTTGGGAAAATGTTACTCTTTTTTATTACTCTGCCCAGAAAAACAACTTTTCTCAAAATTCTTGAGTGACTATGCTTATAACAGCATGGGGCCTCTTGGTTTTACTTCTGGCACCCACCCATTTGAACTGAATGGAGACCAACCACAAGCCCTAAAGAGCCTTCTCTTTACATTGCTTATAACAAGTCCTGCGGCATTTTCAGGGACAAAAATCTGAAAAATAAAACTGGAAATGCTTCTAGTATATGAACTAGAAGTTTGAGCATGGGTCAGGGGTGATCTCTAACTCAATGTGAGTTTTCACATGATTACTGTGGTCTTTAATAGCCCTGCATATTCCTGAGCTCAAGGCCTACATGTACACCACCTAAGGCATCCATTAGCAGAGTATGTGACTGGCATCCTGATGTGAATATTGATGGCATATCTGCCTCCATGAATGAAACAATATCACATACCATGATGGTGCGTTACTGTAGGTGATATTCATAAGCCTAGCAAATCTTAGGCTATAGAGAAAGGCGAGAAAGGCCAAAGGCGATAGAGAAAGTTATCACCAGAGTTGTGTTTTATTTTAAATAGCATCTTATGCATTCCCACATGGGAGTTTTTAGCATAGATTTTCCCTATTAAAATCAAAGGCGAGTTCTGTTTTAGAATCAACAGCAGTAAAAAGCCCAGGGCCTTCCACACGCTTTGTAACTGATTTTTCGGAAGCCATGAAAGTTACAGATGCAGCTGCTGTTGTATCCAGCTTATCATTACGCATTTTATGGGCACATCATTATGTGGCATTGGCACTGTTCTCATGAAAGCCTGCTTGCCAGTCCATCAGCCTGAAAGACGAGCAGAACAGAACTATTGATCTCCATGGGATAAGCTAGATTCTGTCATAAAACAACAACACTAAACTCAATGGCAGAAGTTTTCTGGTGTGGTTTGCACTGATTTAAAATATTCTGAGTACAATGTCTCCCATTTAAATAACTGATTTTTGTCCCACAGCTGATTTTTAATGTGTCACAATACTGAAATGTTTATATTTCTAAAATATTTTTAAACAAGTTTCTGGTTTAAGCCTCTTTCCAGATACAAATTTAAGCTTCTATTTTTTTTAACTAGTCAAGCAAATTAAGTTGATGTTAAAATGCCATGCTCTGAAGTTTTATCAGTGCCCTCTTTTTTGACAAAACATATTGCATGAGATAGTATGTAAACTTTTGAGAAATGTCTACACACAAGCTTTCATAAACCTTTATTCTGTCTTTAGAATTTGGAATGATGGGAGATCATACAATTAAAAGTCAGCGACCTCGATCTGTTCATGAGAAAAGGGTCCCTCAGGAACAAGCTGATGCTGCTAAATTTATGGCACAAACTGGTAATACATTAGTTACATTTTTTCTACTTACTGTGTTTAATTTTAGCAAAGCCACTGCATGTCTCCATAATCTTTTGCTGCATATTTGTCAGTTTTCTAAGCTGATACTTTTTAAAGGCCATTTCTTCTTATTATTTTTTTCACCACCAGTTATAGTCCATAAATAAAGTAGCTGAGAATTAGACAGATTGTATTTTTTATTTAAAAATAGAAATGCCAACTAATAAATACTTCATTTAATCTTTAAATTAAAATGGTAAAGGAAGTCATCAAACAAATCACACAAATATATTAAGAAAGAAATTCAATGTAATATATGTTATATTAGCAAGCCACTTTCAAAAATAGATATTCAGAAAAGAACTCAATTGTTGAGAATTTCTACAAATAAATAATAGTGCAGGATCAAGATGGCACACTCCAGGACCACTTCTGGATTTCTAAGGGGTACTATCGACTCCCTATCCTCTTTGTGTGCCACAACTGGCAAGACAGAAATGAGGGGCGAGTGTCTAGGATGATGGGATATCCTAGCAGTTATCTTTGGTTGGATGTGGGGAAGCTGGCCTATCAAAATCAAAGTGGCTAGTCTGTGAAGCTAGTTATTAAACAAGGAAATAGAACACCTGAAGTCTAATCTCAGCCTTATTCATGGATCAGGTACATTAATAACTATGTGGTCTTAACATGCATGTGTCTGGCATTTAATACCATTAGGTTGCAATCCTATACGCATTGCTTGGGAGTAAGTCTCATTGAACTATTGTAAACACAGATGTATGTATGTGTATTTCCTGTTGCCTCTAATTCTGTTAAATTTCATTGACCATTAATGTCATATTGAAGAAAAGTACAACAAAGTTTTCTCTTCTGAAATACCGTATTTCTTCAATTCTAAGACACACTTTCCCCCATATAAACATCTCTAAAAATGGGATGTGTCTTAGAATCACACACACACACACACACACACACACACACTTTTTCTGTTGGTAGTAATGAAATTAGTGCACATCTTACAATTGATGGCATCTTGGAATCAAAGAAATATGGTATATATTTTCTGACGCAGATTGGCTCCTTCAGTAATGTCTAGGTTATTTTATTTTTATTAAACCAGAGAATCTGCACTTAATACACAATCCTATGTGTTTACTCTAACAAGTGTCACTTCATTCCATGGGACTTGCTTCCAGGAAATTGCATAGGATTCACCTCCATAATCCAAGTGGAGGGAAATGCACACAGCAAATGAAAACTCAATTCAATGCTCATTGGTTGTGCATTTGCACTTCGAGGTGCTAGCATTCATTGCAGCTTCCCTTCCTACTCCTAATGTGTATATGGCTGCACACTTCCATTCTGTTGCAGTGCAGATGGGAGTGTACATCTGCAGCAATCAGCAGCCAATGATTTTATCAAAGCACCAAATGCACAAAAAGTTCCACATATTGGCCACTAAATGTTAAAAATGTATGAAAACCATCATTCACACTCAAATCCTGTTCAAGCAGTTCGATGCGATTTTATAAATTTAGAAGAAACTTACTCCCCAGAATTACTTCTTGGTCTAGGATTGCAATCCTGAAACTACTTTTTTCAGAGTACATCTATGCAAGTGAGCTTATTCATGAGCAGGTACAGTTGGCAGTGTGCTTATTGCTTTCTAGCTAAAGCCACATGCTACTAGCCATTTATTCCTTGATGTACCATGAAAAGAACATAATGATGGGGCAAATGTATCAATAATACAGTCTAGGATTAATATTGTTCTCTTAACAAAACCTTTTCACAGTATTTACCTAAACACAACATTCAATATTAATATGCTTTCATCCAGTTCCAACGAACAAGTGTGTCATCAGCCTTCAAAATTTAGCCAACAAATTTTAAATCATGTTAGCTTCCCCCAACCCATATCCATTACTATGTACTTGCTTAATATTTTCAGTAGCATCTTATATTTAAATATGTCTATGAATGATGACAAGAAGTTTAAAAATACCTAGTAATACTTTACAGCAGTAGTGCCTAACCTTTGATCCTCCAGGAGTTTGGGACTCCTAACTTCCTGAAGCCCTAGCCAGGTTGTACAATGGTCAGGGATTTTAGGAAATGATGTCCAAATTATCTGGAGGACCAAAGGTTGGACACTGCTGCTTTACAGGTATCATTTGAACAGTACAATGCCCTGATTCACTTTGTGTGCTGAAATGTCTTCTTTCTGCACATCAAAGATACAAAACCACTGAAATCCAACAACCTTGCTGTTCTCAGCTCAGAAAATGGTTTAATATAGTCATAACATAAGTTAACTTTCTGTAGATATATATACACTGTTAGATTGACTTTCATGAGATCTACTGTACAAGAGAGTAACCTCATTCAAATTAATACAGAATTATTTGGTACAAAACTCTTGTCATTAGGGACATAACCTGGAAAACTGCAGTAAAGCTTCCTTTAATGTAAAAAGGTTGGATGCTTGGTTCCTCCAAACATTACAAGCTTGTATCTCCCATCACATTGAACCCAACCATTGGTGTGTGCTCATGGCAGCTGCTGTGCAGCAACATCCAAGGAAGCACACATTGCCTTTTTCAGGTTTAAAGAATATGAGCTTTTCCAGGGTTATATAATTCTGTACTCACAAAATATATGTGTGTAATGTCATCAACAGAATTAATAATATGATTCTTCCCCATGCAGTCAGCATGTTGGTGCACAAGGCTCTTGTTCTCAGCCCCACATGTCTGATTATGCCATGTTTACATGTCTGTTCCAAAATATTGTATTATATTGAAATGACTCCCATATCATTTTGAACATACCTGTAGTCACATATTTCTGTTCCAGCAGTACTGGCCTCTGACAATTCAGACAGGGTTATGACATCAACTACCAGCTATCTATGTACAAAATGACTATGCCACAGTCGGTTGTAGCTCTTTTAGTATATTCAGGTTCATGATCAAAGAGTGCTTGATGATACATTTCAACGCACTGACTTTGGTCCTGAGAAAACTGCATTTTAAATGGACCTTCCCTTTAGTGTTAAAAATATGAACTTGAGGAAAACTATGAGAGACAGTGATAATTTAAATACCTTCCACCCCCACCCTAGAATGGGTTTTCCAAAAACTCTGATTTCTGTCCTGTGTCTTATATTGGCTTTATCAATCAAAATTCACTTGCCGGCTGTTGCGCAAACAACATGTAGCTTGCATACTCCTAGGATAGTTTCTTTTATGAAATACCGTGCTCGGCTTTTTGACATAGTTACTAATACTCACTCCATCTTTTTTCCCATCCTTGTTTTATTTTACTTTATTTGTTTTTATACTGATCATCAAGTATGTGGTTTCCTGTGCAGTTTTCTTTCTTTTCCTATGGTAAAATTAATGTTGTATCGGCTTCAGTAGAATCATTAGGATCTTCTAACATGCATCATTGGGCTACCTGTAAATGTTCAGAAATTAATAACATTGATATGCAGCCTTTTGAAAACGGCATTCATTTGTTTCTTTGACTTGGGTTTACTTAATTTTTTATGGAATGGCAAATTAATAAAAGCCCAGATAATAAAATCTTGGTTGTGTGTCATGTCATAACATTATTTATGAGAAATGGCCAATTTTGTTCCAAATAAATGATTTCCTTTCATGGTTATTCACTCATCTTCCCTCACCTCTAAAGAAAAGTATAATCTAGAGGTGTCAATGAAATTGAGAAAAGAGCAGATCTGGAAGGAGAGTATATGTGTATGGGTATGAGTTAGTGTCCATGCTGGAAAAATATCAGTCAATGCAAGTTGAGCACATATATGGGGATTCTTATGCTGCATTCATGTGCCTATTTTAAACTGCTTTATACCAGTGAAGTTAAATGCCACAGCACAAAGTAACTTTTGCAGTTTTCTGATGCACACCCAGAGCTTTTGCTGAAGAATAGAGCTGTAGATCTGTTCATGAAGTCTTTGCCCTCCACTCCAAAGGAGATTTGAAAGAATTGTAGAAGGAGGCGATCATGCAAGGGCAAGGTGACACAACCCTTGTGCATGTTGGAATATGGTGTGATTTTGGCACATTTTGAAGCAATCATCCTTCAGTATCTCCATGCAACTTACTTCCCTTTGAATGTATGATGGAATGGATATGGGATTAGGAGTATGAAATATGTTGTTAGCTTATTGCTACCTGAGAAAGTTGGCTGCATGGTGAAGAAAGTTGATGATCACTTCACCATGTGTCAAAGAAGCCCACAGCTCGTTGCATGCAGAGTGTCATGTGCGTTGACCGTGCAGTAAGGATTGCAGCATGATTATGGATTTCTCTCCAACCATAAATTATGCTTTCCTCCAAATTATCCTCTTTATAGAGTTTATGATTTTTAGAATTATAATGCAGGTAAGTGTTAACATGGATTCCCAAGTTATTTCTATCAATAAGTATACTTTGGGCACCATTTCAATCTAATTACATGTTCATTTGTGGCCCAACCCATTTTCTGTGCATTAGGTGGTTAGCAAGTCTTTAAGAATTACACCCCTGAGAAAATAAAGTGCTATATAAAACACAACAACAACAACCTGCTTCTAATATGAACCAATAAATGCCAGCCTTAAGTGACAGTGTCTTCAACAGTTCCTAGACTCTCCTCAATCAGGGAAGGAAACAATTATTTAACCACTTCAAGTGCTCTTCACATCTAGGCTGCTCATACATACAAAAGTGACAGTACATACTAGAAGTGCAGCAGTATACTCAACATATCCTTTTCATTTGAGCTTGATGATATCAAGATGGTGCTTTTGAGAAAACTTAAAATGGAATAAAAATTGTATATGCAGACATCTGCTTGCAAGGCTGGGTTTTCTTCTCCCTCTACAACCCTCCTAAGCAAATTTTGATCAACTGCTTGCTATTCCACTGATGGAAGCAGTTCTGTCAGTGGAAAGACCTGGATTCAATACTCAGAAATTATTGTGGAATCAAGGGGAGAAAATCAATGAAGCACCTTCTTGAAATTATGCCTAATAAACTCACTATGACTTACTTCTGAGTAAACATACATAGTTTTGATCTATGTAGTACATCAAACCCACTAACAATTAAACAGCAAATCAAATCTAACCTACTCACTAATAGGCAGGCATATTGAGGATGGAATAAAAGCAATCAAATAGAGCCCTTAAATTGTTCAGTATAACCCCATATATATTGCCATATAATGCAATTTCAGAATGCAGTTTTACTGCATTATAGGAGTCTACAGTGACATATAATGCAGTTCAGTGTAGTTAAACTGCATTCTGAAATTGCATTATATGGCAGTGTAGGTGGAGCCCAAAGAACCCGTTTGCTGGATTCAGATTTAGTGCAGTGCGATTGCTGGAAATGAATGTATCCCTCCTCCCCAAAATAGCTCCACCATCCACCACAAATGCTGCACCAAGGTTAGATGACCCTACTGAATGAGGCTCTGGTGGGATCCCTTGCCAATGAAGGGATGGATAGCAAAAACTGTCTGGAAAGAAAAATAGTTTAGAAGGACCTCCAATTCAATAATCCTTTCCTTCCCTCCAGCTCTCTCTATCTCTTTTGGCAGGATTCCTGCATGGCTTTTTGGAAGGAGTTAGAGAGGTGGCTGGAGGCATGAAGGACTTAGCTTGTGCCAACCTGATTGTATGCATCTCAGTTTGGCACACAATTTAATTTAATGTGCTTCCTTCAATACATATACTAGGGAGATTGCCATGCTATTATTCAGTAAATACCTCATCCTTCACGCATTATTTTTCTTTTGGTTTTCCAAAGGTAGCCATGCTATAACAATAAAATAAGTGCTAGGGCACCTGGAGCCTAAATGAAATTTGTGGTACTGAAAATGTAAACTAAACCAATCTGGTTGAATTCTATTACCTTCTCCCAAGAATCTCAGGAATATGTTAAAAATGCTGAATTTCTGTATTATTGGAAATAACCAACAATCAGTCTTCTTTTTTAAAAAAAAAAACAATCAAAAAACATCAACCCTGAAATATATTTTGTTTTCCCTTGGAAAACTGTCATTCTAGGATTCCTTCCTTAGGAGCAAATGTCAGTGGAATGAGCATGGAACTAGTTTAAATGTATGGTGCTGACATTTGACCATGTATTGTATGGGTAAAAGTCAGTTTCATGTAATGAAATGGCTTCATGAAACTCATAACAACTCATGCCACAATGCTGAGTTAAAATGCCACAACAGCTCTTTGTTGCTTGAGCTATTAGTTTACTACTCATGAATGTTTAGGAGTGAGCAGATGCCTTGTCCTGTTCCATTTTATTATTGTTTGTGGATTGGCTCTGCCTTGCATTCTTCTCTCCCCACCTTCTGGTTTAGTTTGGAGAGGTTCTGAATCACATGATTTGTTGCTGTTTTTCATCCACCATGTTTTCCCCAATGTACCACTGCACAGGAATACTCTCACATGCTGATTAAAATGCCAGACCAGAACTAATACTTACACAGTTTCATGTCCACATCAAGATTTCCTAACTCCCTATCTCTGCACCATGTGATTTCATTAGTGATCACACATGCATTGGGAAATTGATATTACATGTACAAGAAATGATGAACTGAAAGCTATGACATATTTGAGAGGTACTGTTGCTTTTTAAAAAATAACAAAATATTTAACATCAGTGCCTCTCCAAAAACAAAACAGGATAATTTAGAGCTTGGCCCAAAACCAGGGGAAGTTCTGATTGGGGGGAAATCATAAATATCTTCAAAACCACTTAGTTTTCACTGCAAAATTAGTGATGTTACTAATATAATCCATTATATAACAACATCTACTATATAAAAAGTAAATGTTTGTTCAGGTTTAGATACTTACTCAGACAATGACATTCCTTGTTTACTGAGATTCTGTCTCTACTTTAATACTCAACTTTATGTGTAATAGGACCACTTCACACAAATGTGCAATCTCCTATCCTCTTTTGGAGCATGGGACACACCTATTTTTTACAAGAAGTAGAGGCTAAGCAGGACTACAGACTAAGGGAATGACTGGACTGCAATTCAATATACTTTTGTATACTGTATTTTGTGAACTCCAAAATATAACGGCAGTCGTATGTATAGATAACAACAGCCATCTTCTAGTTAGATGTACCATTTACATTCCTGCCAATCAGGGGCGGTCTAAGGTAATTTTAAATGGTAGGCGAACATTATTTTGGTGCCCCCCCCAAACATTATTTTGCCGCCCCCATGTAAAACAAATTTACAATTATAATATCACAATACCATTAGTACTATTATATTGTATCAATGTATATACAATATATTATACCATACTCATACTATATTATATCATAATTATATTATACTACATTACAATATATATATATTGACATGATAATATAATGTAACATTCTATTATATTATTATTATAAAATAATAAAATTATTTATTTAAATAAAATTATCCTCTACTAAATATTTTCATTACTCCTATAAAACTCAAATAACCCAAAATAAAGTAAAATAAAATATTATATATTACTATTTTGTACAATACCACTATACTGCAATATTGTTTGTAATATTACATGTAATATAAAATATATCATTATTCTATTGTTATATTGTATTTGTATTATATTGTATGACAATATTAAGCAGAACTGTATAATAATCAACAAGAAATGCAATGTAAATGCATCAAAATCAGAATATATTACCTATCACCCATCTCATAATTCATAGGAGTCTCCCATAGGTCCAAAATTAGGATCCCAATGTAAATGTAAATAGAAAAACAGCCAAAATGTTCAAATGCGGTCGAATACAGGCAGCCTGGGCAAACTTGGGCCCGCCCGCCCTCCTAAGTGTTTTGGCCTCCAACTCCCACAACTCCTCATAGCCTCAGGCCCCTCAGGTCTAGACAGAAATAGAGCCAAAGAAAGGAAGGAGGGAGAGAAGAGGTCACAGAGGAGGAGGAGGAAAGCCCTTCATTCATTCCTTCACTTACACTTCCTTCACTGATACTTTTCTCCTTCCCTGCAAATGCGCGCGCGCGGAGACAAGGGAGAGGAAGCACTCCCTGCCTGCCCAATAGGGAGTGCTTTGCTTACAGGCTTCTGCGCAAGGGAGCTACTGGGCATGCACGGAGGTTTTCGCACATGTGCAGTTGCTCCTGCGCTCAACTTCAGCTCCAGAGCAACTGCGCCTGCGTGAAAACCTCCGCGCGTGCCCAGAAGCGGCGTCGGAGCGCACAAAGCCGGGGTCAAAAAGCAGGCAGCTGCAGCACTGTCTGAGGAACATCGGCAGGGCCAGGATGGCGCCCCATGCGGCCAGGATGGCGCCCCCTTCCCAGATGGCGCCCTAGGCGGCCGCCTACTTGGCCTATCTTGTAGGACCGCCCCTGCTGCCAATCTTTCCATCAGCTGCAGATATTATATTATATGCCTTTTGCATTATGATAATTAAATAACAAAAATTGAAACAATGAAATGTTCAAGAATTGTGATATGTTACACCTGAATACTTAAATGTTAATATCAGTGTGCCCTCACTAGGTTTTTAAAGAAAAAATATATAACTTGCATTCATCATACAGAAGTGGTTATATAATGAGAATCAAATTAAGCACATCTTTGGCCATATGACCTTTCTTTTAAACTACTGCAATAGTGGCAAAAGACAGTGTCAGAAATGCTTAACATTAAATAAAACTAAAAATAAAAACCCTAATAGGAATAGAAATATAGAATATTGTAGCACAGAAAATAATACATCATATTTTTTTAAAAAAGGAATAGAGTTGAATCCAGATAAAATCATTTACACTTAAATCCCCCCAAAAATCAATGGGACAAGTTTGACATTAATATACGTCAATTTCATCACAGTTAATTAGAGTAAAGCAAGATTAACATTCTCTAATCAAATCTTCTTAAATTGTGGGTCACAACCACATTTTGGGCTTCCTAACTGAATGTTGAGGTCATGAAAAATGTGTGTACCTTGCCAGCTTCATGTAAGACATTTACATGAATCTGTTAGCAATTGCCTGCAGCAAATGCTTCAGCTGTCCTTCATAAAAGAAAGGAAAATCATCCTGTTTTATTTTGCAAGCTGTGCAAATGTTGATTTTGCTTTATGGCTCTTTTATATAACTAGATACGCAGAGTTGGATAAACATTTATTAGGCAAAAAGGAGTCGTGAGTGGAGAAAAGACCCATTCCCACAATAATTGGTAAATGTTCAGCAATACTCATAATTTTACATAACAGGATAAAAAACTTCTGAAATGTTGAAAGAGAGGTCTTCCTAAGCCAGTGTCTTCTAGATGTTTTGAACTTCATCTCTACCTCCTTCTCCCCCTCTCCCACGCCCACTCCCAATAGCAATATATGAATTACTGTGTCGAGTTAAACCAATGGGGGTATAGTTCAAAAAAATGAGAGTTTTTAATACCCTGATCTTCCACCACTATACCTATCTCCAATTTCTTATTGAACCATTGCACCGTTATACCTTCCAGAAATGTCTTCTCCTTATTTTATAATTCTGAGTTTTTACTTTTTCAAACTTCCAGAATTCTTCAGAGGCCTTCCTGGGTGAAGGGTTCTGGAAGCTATTGTCCTAAAAGTAACTTTTCCATACATTGCTAGAAAAAAAGGTAACATATAGAGCATATAAGAGTCCTAGCATTGAATTCTGAAGCTGTTGAACTAGTGCACTGCCTATAACTACATTCCAATAGGGTGGGCAATCTTACAAAAATACATGAACCATATGTGGGGTTACTCAGAAGTAAGGCATAGGACTTACTAGTAAAGTATTAGAACCTTAAGTATATTCCCTTGAAATAAGAGCAAGTCAAATATATTCAGAAAATTCAATAATGGAAACGGGAAAAGTCATTTTGTTAGAGACCCAGGAAATAATACAACATAGCCTGGGTCTGCTCATGTGTACTAGGAAAAAATAAAAAGTCCCATAACATATATGCATCCAAGCTATACTGGAGTACCAAGGCAATGCTTTGGAAATGAAATTACAAAAAAGGTAAGGGGGAGCCAATATATTCAGAGTTAAAATACATTTGATAAAATGATTTAAACACTTAGAAATATATCACAGAAAGCAATAACATTTTGGATACATTATTCATTACAGATTTTTATGCAGTTCTACTGAGTGGTAGGCATTCAATAATTCCCTGTTGACAGCATCAAAGATTTGATCAACTTCCACAATTTCACCATTTTCTCCCCATGCCATTTCTACTCAATCTGCCAAAGGAATGTCACAAACTCACAGAATCCCATCATGAAAACAGCGGGGTGTTGCAGAGTCTTTTAAACTCTTCTGTCAACAGAAACCCATTGTAAAAACACGTACATTCACTTACACACACATTATGTATATACTTACTTCTTCTCTCCCCCACCCTATTTCATTTATTTTCTTTCCTACTCTGTCTTAAAGAGGCCACTTTAAATATTTTCTTCTAATAGCTTCTAATTGTCCTTCCTGCGTAGTGCCACACAGTTTTACTCATTTCAAGATCTTATGGAGGAGGAAAATGGTGGCTAAACTGCCAAGGCCTTTTCAGCTGCAAAATTATATAGACCAATAAATATTCCCACTGCTTGTTGAAAACGTTATCTCAATTGAATAATTTGTTGAGGACAAGGTCTCACAATCTATTTATTATCCATCACTTGAATTGTCAGTTCATGGCCATATGACTTTGTCTGCAAATGGAAGTGAAAAATTTGGAACAGCCACTTGCACAGAGGTGTAATATAATTACTAGAACAAAGGCAGAAAATCAAAACTATCAATTAGGCATCAGATCAATGTTTTCTCCTTCTTAGTGCCATGTATTCTATGATTTTACTTTTTGACTTGTGTTTATTTTCTATTTCACTGCATATTTTTCCATAGAGGCTTTATTTCAATGATACTTTATGTTTAAACTATATTATTATTATTATTATTATTATTTCTAAATGATACTTGCATGCCATTCAAATCTTTTATTACAAATCTATATTAATGCTCATTGCTGTATTCATCTTTGTTTATTGTCTTGGATACAGGTGAAACTGGTGTTGAAGAGTGGGCCCAGTGGAGTTCATGTTCTGTTACTTGTGGTCAAGGGTCGCAGGTGCGAACCAGAACTTGTGTATCACCTTACGGGACACACTGCAGCGGCCCTTTAAGAGAAACAAGGGTTTGCAATAACACTGCCCTCTGTCCAGGTAGTGTTAGCAGCCAATAAATAAAATTGTGGATGTTGTTGAACTGTTTAATGCTAAACACTACTTAACACTATTTAAATATGTGGTTAGTGCACTGGGATTTCCATTAGGCTAAGTGAGTGTAATTATTAGTTATCTGCTAAAGCTGTTGTATTTGTTTCCTCTATTTTGGGATGCGAGAACTGAAATAGTCGTTATTTTGGAAATTTAAAAACAAATGAGTTTCACCACTTTTTTTTGCAGTCACTGCTGTAACTCTACCATAATCATTAAGGATCTTTCAGTTTTTCCCTTTTACTCTTTGAATCATGTAATGGATAACAACTTATGGATAACAACTCCATGTCTGTCACCTTAGATAACTCTGGAATTCTAAAAAAGACATAGGAGTCCACATGAGAAAATGCTGAGCCATGTCAGCACAAATTTGTGATATGGTTTGCCCTCTCTGTCCACAGATTCTGTATCAATGGATTCAATCACTCAAGACTGGAAAATATTCCAAAAAGCTCCAAAACGTAAAGCTTGATTTTGTCACTTTATATAAGGGAAACCATTTAACTATGCTATTCTATATAATGTGACTTGAGCATTGTCATGTTTTGGCATCTTTTGTGGATCCTGGAACTAAACCCCAATGGATACCAAGGATCCAGTGTAGTAATGTAGCTTATCATACCACAGAGTATGGGGATAATTATTGGCCAGAAAGGGCTATCACCTTCCCATTCATTCAGATATGGAAGTGTTGGTCAAGATGACAATTATTAGACAGGGTTAGCTATCATAAAGTATATAACTGTCTATACCCTAAGAGTAATAGTGGATAATACGAATATATTATTTTATCATCCAATATCTGTTGCACCCAAAATCTTCTTTCCTTAGGAGGAGGGATGATGCTCACAAAACACAACTCCTTTTTTAACTGTAGCAAACAACATTTTCTTTTTCCTATCCCTTCTACACGGGTGAATTTTCCCTCCTATTTGACCATGGTTAAGGAAACAGTTAGCATCACTGTTGGATTAAAACGTTTAGAGACCCCAAACTCTTTAAAAAAATGGTGTCCCCATATATAGCCAATTCAAAATATGAACAAAAATAAACTACAAAATAAAATTATACTTTCTGTAATAAAACAAAACTTACAGAAAGATTGATTTTTTTGGTTTTGTATACTTCCACATTATATTACTAACTAATTGCAAAGTCTTTTATGGTGGGAGCCCCTTGTGGAACTTGGTCCAATTATTGTATTGGCATTTTGCACCAAATAGTCAATGATAAATGTCCTAGTTAGCATCAACATTTGCCATAATAAATGCGAACAGAAGAAATAAAAAGGTATTTAACTGGGATCTAAAGTAGTTGCAGGCTAAACTGAAACTTGGTTTAGAGTTTGTTCTGAGTGGAGGAGCTTTGTTTGTGCAAGAAGAGAAGAAAGGGTAGGAGAAGGATGCATTCAGTCCTAAGGCTAAGTCCTGAATCCTGATTCATATATCTGAACATGTATAAATCATCACAGAATCAGAAAGCTGGTATGAAAAACGAATCTTAAGCATTTCAATTTTCATTTTTGTTCTGCTACTTGTGACAACCCTCCCCCACCCCATAATATATCAGTACTGAATATGCCCAAAGTCTCCAAATATAAGAAAAGGTTTGAGGCCTCGCTGTAATGGGAAAGGTTTTTTTAAAAAAAAAACTTATTTCTTTTTGTTCCTATTACTTTTTCATACACCAGAAACGTTCAAAATTCTGAACATTATTTTAAAAATTCAACATGAACCAGTTATTTTTATAGCATTCTTATTTGTACAACTTACTTTTGACATAATATTTTCATTTCTTGTTTTACTTTTCTCCATTGGTAAGATGGAATCCTTAAGAGAACTGGTGCCACATACCTTTAAAATGACCACTTAAGATTCATTTGCATTCAAAGATCGAATGTAGTTTGTGACATGATTATGAAGATCATTTCACTCGCTAGATATCTTATTCTGTATTTGACAACTGAAGAGTCGGATCATGTCACTGTTAGAAAAATATAAATGATATAAAAGTGTGGGTTACTTGTCAGAAGATTTCTGTGCTATCATTCTTCAGAACTTTTCAAATGTGTGAAAAATATTTAGCTTTGCATTAACCGCATCAATACACAGAGGGCTCATTAGTGTTCAAACCCCATTGACTTTATTGAAGCCAATGGATTTTCAAAAATCAAGTATTTATCTTCTTTAGAGCCAGTGACATTAACCAAGGTATCAGTCAAAAAATAGTCTAGCTGAATTATTATTCAGATGGACATAGAAAAACTTAATGAGCAGGGCAAGATATAGCATCTTTGTAGAAAGATATTGTAGTAGGCTTGTACTTTACAGATGTTAACCTGGGTATCATTAACCCTGCTGTTCTGTCAGGAAAAACTTACACTTGTTATGTTCGGGTCATTTTTGACCCGGATGTTATATGAAAAGTTCTTTTGAATACTTGTTGCATTATTATACTTTGTGTGAGAACAACATCAACAACAACTTCGGGTAACTATTAGTACAACTAACTTAAAACTCAAATAATTTTTAACAGTATAAAAGCATTTTGAAAAATAATAATAAAAATAATCAGAAAAATTAAAAATAATCAGTTTTCCCCAAAGGTTTCTTCTAATCTATTTATTCAAAGGCAAAGAAAGAAAAGTCACTCTGAATAACCAGAAACTACTCAGCAATCTTCAACAGCTTAGCAATTTCTGACTGAGGAAATGGGAGAGGCTAGTATTGTACTTTGCATAACAAAGGTACTATTCTGATGTTAACAAGTAGATAACTTGATAAACAATAGTAGATGCATTCTCAAAATAAACTAAAATCCTTTGTTTTATATAAGACCAAACATAATCTCAAAAAGTAAAGCAAAGTACCCTTAGTATAAACCCCGTAAATTAGACAAGTTTCAAAATCAAAACATGAATAAATAAACAAATATCAATTTCCAGTGTTTTAAAAATATAAGCATAATTCAAAGAAAGTAAGGACAAGATCTCAACTTCCTTGAGTGTTTTAAAAATAATGTAGCTTAGGCATATGCCAGTTTAAGAGTAATGTTTCTCAAACTTTGGTCTTTCATATATTTTGGACTTTAATATCAAGACTCCATTATCGGCCTTGTGGGTGTGGTTTCTGAGAATGGAAGTCTGAAGGTTGAGAACCATTGATGATGAGGGCTGAAAAGTTGTCTGCCCTAATTTCATTGAAATAAGCTCAGTACACATTAAATGTGCAGAGAAAAGTGGTTCCAGAGAAGGGAACCCCATGTGCTGCCCTTTTTTAACTGGACTAATTTCAGACCAACTATCACCCTTTATTTGAGATTTTTCAAAGAAATTATAATTTCATTTAAGGTGAAATTCTTTCTTACTCTCTCAATTTTGGATAACCTTCCACTGTTGTCTTATTTCTTGGGCATATCTAAGTATTTTCAATTAGTGGAACAAACACATTCAGTGGATTAAATTAAGCTTCATGCATACATATTTTCAAATATTCTCCAAAGGGTTGGGTAACTCTCTGAACTAGTTTTGGCTGACAATGGAAATGCTAGAGTGGGGAGGGAAAGGGGCAACTTCCTTTCTTGGAACAGAAGTCCAGTTAATGTTGTGTTCATCCTATGTCAAACATTATCCTTTTTATAGGTCATATGAATATTTATAAATCAGACAAAAGAGGGAAAAGGAAGATTTAAAAGTGTATATGTTGCTTTTATAGTAATTAATTGAGACATTGGGCACAATCAAAAGGTCTCACCTCTTAATGCTTGCTCTCACATGGGCAAGCCATCATGTCGAGATAACCCAGATTTGTCAACAATGAAATTAGTTGCCTTCAGACTATATGGCAAGGCTGAGGCTAGCCATAGAATTGAATTGGACTTGAAACTATTTCACCCTAGAAACCGGTCTAAGCACCTCTTTTCAACTACATCAACCATATCACACTGAAAACATGTTTTCTTCATGTGTGATTATGTAAATAAATGCACACATATGCCTCTTGTTTTAAATAAGTCAGGCATACAGTTCTTTTCATTGTGCCGATTGTTTTAAAAACAATAAGCTTGCATATGAGTTTATATAAAATGTAAAGTTTAATGTTTGTTATGCATCCAAATTTAAGAAAACAACTCAAGTAATCCTCATACAATCAATCAAATTTTATTGCATTAGCTGCAAAGCCATATCAAACAGAACAAAGCATGTAAAAGAGATACATGTATCAAGCATTGAAACAATGGTTCCATAAAGTGTAGTAGTACATTAAACAACCATTCCATAGTTAAGTAGCAAATATTCTCCTGTCACCTCTATCTTTCTGATTCATTTTGGTCAAAATCCCTAGCGTGTATAACCGTATATTTGTTAATCCTCATACATTAGCAGGAGAAAAATGATATCTGTCTGACATTTTATAACAATGCACACTAAAGTTCAATCAGATCATATCAAGGCATCATGCTTTCACTGCTTGCAAAAACTTTGTATGGAACCTTGTTACCATATAGTTGCTTAAATCATTTGTCCCTCCCACCAGAATTTTCACTGGTCTCAGGTCAATAATCCCCGTAAAACAATTTTCAAGAAACTGGGTGTAGTAAACACTACTCAAGAGACTGGGTCACTGATGTATGAGAATGAGTAGCAGACAGTTATACCTCACTGTCTAGCCTTATTCATGATCCTGGTGAAAATAATGTTGTTCCATGTTTGTCAGATTATTACTAGATATATGTGGAATGAAATAATGGGCTGTCATATGATCAAATATTTATGGCCACATTAAAATAGCTCTTGTTGTAAAGTGTTTTTAATTAAGTATTCCTCAAACTGTGCTCCTCCAGGACTTCAGCTCTCAGAAATCACATACAGTTTATGATCTGTTAGGAATTGTGGAAACTGAAGTCCAAAAACATCAAGGGAAGCACAATCTGAGAAACTCTGCTGTAATGTTTCTGTGTTCCAGTACATCCCTGGAGTTCCCTACCAATAACAAAAGCTCATTTATTCCAGTAAAAGAAGCATATTTATTTCCAATGTTTCCTTGTGCTCTTCATTGGAATAAATGGAGCAGAGTGCAGATGAAAAGGAGGTGTATATGCTTCAAAACACACACAGTCCTTCGAATGAATTTAAAGACTGCAATTATCTCTGTATCTACTGCTTCTTAAATCCCACTGATGGCGTTTTGTTCTTATGTTTATGAATCCTGTGTACATTTTCAACCACAATAATCAGTAGGTGATCCGTGTTTGAAACAGAACTAGCTTACCAAATCTGCAGCACTTTAAAGATATTTGAATTAGTATCCATGCATATGGCATTCATGCTGTTTTATTTTTTCTCTGTTTGTTTTTAACCCCTTTGTTTTGAACATGCTTACTCGTGTTATTTTCTTGTTAAAGCCTCTTTGCTTTATTACAGTACATGGAGTTTGGGAGGAGTGGTCACCCTGGAGTTTGTGCTCATTCACATGTGGTCGAGGCCAAAGAACTAGAACAAGGTCATGTATAGCTCCCCAGTATGGGGGAAGATCATGTGATGGACCCGAAACACAGCATAAGCCTTGCAATATTGCTCTTTGCCCTGGTGAGCATATATAGATTAACTGTTTGTTACTTAAGAAGTTGGTTTAGTTTATTCAGTGTAGTTTTTGTGGTTACCTTTGTTTCTTCTTCTTCTCTGGTTTGGGCCAAAAATCTAAAAGATTACTGTAGTATTTGGGGGGTGGTAGTAGGGCTTATTAGAGATAAACTGTCAACTTTATATTTGCCCTACACATCATTCATGCCCTTCAGTTACAAAAGTTATGAAAGTACAATGCTGGCATTTGTCAAAGAGGTTCTCTCACCATTCACTGTGATGCTGAAAAGGAAGAAATGCTAGTCTTTTCAAAGGTGCTACCGAGTCCACTTCTGTGAACCCAAGAAAAAAAGGGATATACACCCATTTCGTCCTTTTATAACCTCCCCTGCTGCTTCTTTCAGGGAGCTCAAGTAGCTTACGTGGCACTCTTCCCCTGCACTTTAACCCAAGTAGGTCAGGCTTAGACCGAGTGCTGAACCTATGTGTTTTGTGGTTTAATAAGTAGTAGAACATGAGTGTACCTGATTTCAGTCTAGTACTCTGGGTTAGTTGGGTAAAACTAATCCAAGAAAGACTGGAGAATGACAGAATAGCATTTATCTTTATTTATTTATTTATTTATTTATACATCAGACTTGTATACCGCCACTCCCCGAAGGCTCGGAGCAGTTTACAGAAGTTTGAGAAGCCCAGACGGCAACATCAAAACGACACAATAAACAATAGACATGGGAAAAACAAAAGGATAAGGGAAGGGAGGAGGGGGAGGGATAGAGTCAACGGCGGTGTCCACTAAGGCACCACGCCGCCGTCAAAAGAGGGCAGGCGGGGAGGTCCCAGCAGGATCGCCGGTACCAAGGCGCAGGTGGAGAGCGGAGACCGCAATCTCCCATGTGGGAGTCTGCGTTGGGGGTCCCGACCTGTTCGCGCAATGTCCTTCTCATCTTTAAGGGATCTAGGACCAGCACATGCTCCCAAAGTGGAAAGAGACACCATCTTTCATTTTCTGTGTTACTAGCACCTTGAAGCTCTCCACTGGTTACTGCCTATCACATTTTTGACACATTGTTGTTTGAGGGCTGATAACCTGGCTAGCCAGGTGAAAGAGATAAGTTGTCCACTCTCAGTTCTATCTCAAGAACTTGAGCACATATTCAAGTTGTCCCATTTGGATTTTTATTCCACCTGAAGGGTTTCTATTCTGTTGGAGAAAGAATATGCTATCCATTATGCCATTATGCTAGAGTGGAAAATTAGATTCCCAAGCATTCCAAGCAGTCTTTCAGTCTGCCTTTCTCAACTTTCTCTAGAAATCCACATGGCAAGGTGAACTGAGTCTACATTATAATGGACAATGTTGATTTAGGCCCCTTCTACACTGCCATATAATATGATCGGTGTAGACTCATATCATGCAAATTGAATTGCATTGGACTGGATTATATGAAACCATACTGCCATATAATCCAGTTCAATCTGCATTATAATGCCAGTGTAGATGGGTCCTTCAACCTAAAACAAACATTCCAAATCAATTTTAGTAATGATTTAGGGAGGGTTTTGTTATTCAAAGATAGCAAGCATCAAAATCAGGTCCACTGTTGGCTGTTGTTGTGTGCCTTGAAGTCATTTCTGACTTATGGTGATCCCAAGGCAAATTTATCCCAAGGTTTTCTAGACAATATATGTCCAGAGGAGGTTTGTCTTTGATTTACTTTGGGCAAGTCGCAGACTTTCCCAAAGTCATCTAGTGGGTTTCCGTGTCCTAGTAGATTGATCTACATAATCCTCCTCCAATGCTCAAACACCACACTAGGTCTCTGTACACCATTAGACTTGCAAGAATTAATTCTACAGATCTTGACTACTAATGATTATGAATATGTGCATGCAATCAATAGCCAAATGATGGCTTAGGAATCCTGCATTGAATCTTATACTAGGAATAGTGTTTGTCTCATGTAGTTTAGCTGGTATTCAGTTCAGGGTCACATTCCACACAATTTAGAGTACATTTATCCTATGTACTCATGTATAAATCTAGAAATTATAATCAAAAATCAATCCAAAAGAGCTGGGTCGACCTATCCACAGGTCAATGTAAGTACTGTATCATCAATTTAAATCACATATTTAAAAAGGAGCTACCCCCTTATCTGAGTAAAGAGACAAAAGGCAAGAATATAGTCCATCCCAGAAGAACCTAAAGAGACTTCAATCCCATATTCTGTCTTCTGCGGTACCACTTCTGGCCTTTTTCCATGCCTGAAACGAAAAACAGAAGTGTTATGTTTTCCCCTCTCTCTGAAATGATCCTAGACTTATTCACAGATTATATCCAAATCCATAATTTTGCCCTCCAGACCTGAACTTATACATAACTTATGCACGAATATATATTATAGGATAAGAAATTGTGGGGATATACAGTCATTTGGCAAAAAGGAAAAGTCATTTGGTTGGTAGCTCCTGGAAATAAACAATGATGATATTATTTGTAATAAATAAACTGCAAAATGGAAGATCACAATGTGAACTGCATTTTAATGTTTTTCTTTTTGATGTTACTCAGTATGATCAAATTATAAATTCTATATTAGCATAACCAATGGCATTGATGTTAGTATATCTGTATGCAACATTCAATATGTTTTGGATTGAAGAAGCTCAAATCAGGAATGTAGACTTCCAATATGATGCCCAAGTAATATCAATATGTTCCTTTATATAGGATCTTTGACAGTCATTCCATAAGTACAGCCTTCTAAGAAGCTTACTACCTCATTAGATGGCTGGTGGTACCTGATGAGGTAGTGGGGAATCCGGTGTCCCATTCCTTACTAAGAGGATGATCACATGGGGGGGGGGGGGGAAGCATGCAGCACACATGATGTGTGTGTCTTCCCCCACAGATTGGGCAACACAGGAAGCCTCCCATGTTGCCAAGGTGGTGGCAGCATGCTGGTTTCACCACTCTGCACCCACGGAACTGGCACGTCATTTGATGGGAGCCAGCCAGCTTCAAGGACGACTGGGGCTAGATCAGCATTTGCCACCAAATCTAGCCCCATATGACAAAGTTGTTAGTTGCATTCCTGTGTGCCTTATTGCTATGTTTCTTCTACTGTCCAATGTTTATTTCTCCAACATTTATTTCTCAATTTTTTCCTCCCAAGCACTAATAAAAAGTGAAAAAGTAAAAAAAGAAGATCTTTTATAAGTGTGCAACTTTGAGCAATGCAGTTCAAACATACTTAAATCAGCTGCAGAAAATCCCCATACAGTAATAAATGACAGAACACTACTAACAAGAATAGTAAAACCAGGCACAAATAAAATGGCAGACTCTGGAAAACAAGGGCTGGGAAGTGGTGAATGACCCACCAGACATTCACTTCAAACAGATTCACAATGCACAGTCATGTTTCACAGGAACAACATATTCTACCATTTGGCCTGGCATGTTACTTATATCCTATAAGTGATCTAGAAAGAAAAGAAAGGCAACTAAAGCTTTCTATGAGGCTGCAAAAGAAATGTGTTAGTGGGTATCTTTATCTGGAGAAGGTTCTTTAGTTTTCTGTTGAAATAGTCCTTCAAAGTCTTCTGCAGACAGCTGCATTCTCAAGCTTTATCTGATGAAAATTATATACCCATGAAAATTAAATATCAGGTGTCTATCACCAGTGTTGATTTTCTGTTGTTTTAAAATATGAGTGCAATTCCATCGACTCAAAGGAGATAGATGGATATCATGTAACAGTGTGGTTGTTATATGTCCTCCTCAATCCTATTGTCAGCGTAATCTGATGTAAGTACCCTTTCCAGCTATCAAACCTCTACTGTCAAACCATTTTGTATGTCTCCTGAGCCATCAGAGAAAATGAACAATGTCCTATGTTATATGGTGAAAAGGTAATTTGTGTCTATCGTGATGTAAAATTGTATACTGTTGGCATGATTGTCAATACCGTTTGTTGTATTCTGGTTTTGGAATGCTTGTCTAGCTTTCTTCTCAGTAACAGATCAATTTAGTATTCTTCTACTTCCTTGTATAATTGTGGAAAACCCCCCTCAAAATATCGACCTGGTAACTGTGTTCTGCATCATAGTCCTATGGAGGCTTACCCATGAGCCATGCCCCACTTTATTAAGTATGATTGAGTCTACAGCCTCCCAGTTACTGTGTGCTAAAGGTGAAAAGATATCTCATAGATTTCAGTACATGTTACTTGAAGAAAAATAAAAGAGTCCTGTTGCTTCTTAACATCTAACAAATTTCTTACAGCACAAGCCTTTCTGGAAAATAGTCCACTTCATGAGATACATGGTATATACTTAACAGGAATGCAACCTAAGGCCACATTGACAGGACTCCGTACAGTTGACCTAAAGTGGTATTTTACCTTACTCCTCTGGCCCATCACTTTCTCTACTGCACATCCCTTTAAAAATGCATTTTAGCTATTCAGATGGATTAGCTCTGGCACCACTCACAGGGGGCTCAGTATAGTCAGAGGGTAGCATGGCATGTGTATGCATGTAACATGTTGCATCTCATGCAAGAGACTGACCTCCAGGGAGGGATCTTGGTGGAAGGTGCCACATATCAGTTCTGAGTATTCAGTTTTGACAGATCTGGCACATACTACAGTATATTAATTTCTATTAATTTAAATTATTATGCTGCACAATTTATATTAAAAGTATTCCCAAATGTCTTATAAATAGACATGGCAATTTCACATAGTCCAAATTTTACAAATGACATATATGGTACAAGAGATGGGGAAGAAACATAAAAGATAAAATTTCATTTTTGTATCGATCAGCTAAATGGAAACAGATAGGATGTTCTACTAGAATGACTGCTGTCCTCAGCAGAGGAGGTTATATGCCTCTGTTGTTCTTTCTTTCTTTCTTTCTTTCTTTCTTTCTTTCTTTCTTTCTTTCTTTCTTTCTTTCTACTGCAATCTGCCAGAAAGACTACTGCTAGATAATGATTGAAGAAGAGCCAAAGACAGCTGGTGTTTTGTGCAGGGAACAGAATCACACTGGAAGTTTTCTGCTTCTTAGTGTAGTGATTTGATAATCAACTCTGTAGATCTAGCATTATTTTGCCTCATATTCAGGCCTGCGTATCATCATACACTTTGGGTCACTTGCAGTTCACATGTTAGAATGGTTTTTTGGCTGATCGTGCTATAAGAGTTGTTCTTAGATAATTAGAATGACTCCGAAGGCCGCTGGTGAAGTGAGATATGTAGCTGGTGAAGCGGAAAGTTGTACTTGGCCATAAGGGATGGTAAGGACAATAAAAGTGGTCATTCAAAGAAAGAATGTGGCTAGAAACTATACCAATTTGCATGCATGAATTGTAACTTGGGGATGTAGATGGTCTAGGAGCAGGATGTCACCATCACAAATTAATGTGCTTAGGTAATCAGCTCCAGCTTCCCATGTAGGGACATGAAAGAAGTATCCCACAGGATGGTAAAGCATGCAGGTGTCCCATGGGCAGCGTCCTTGCAGATGGCCAATTCTCTCACACCAGAAGCAACTTGCAGTTTCTCAAGTCACTCCTGATATGAAAAAATGCAATTGAATAGGAAACTAAGCAGAACATCTCCCTGACCATAATGCCGATCAATGTATTCATGCAAAAGTGACACAGGTTTCCTTTCACTGTCAAATCCATCTTAATAAGATGTTGTAACAAGGGAAGATCAAGGAAGAACACTCACAGTATTATATCGCAATTGTAAGCACATTTGCACAAAAGGAACTTCATCTGAACTCATTTTCAGATAAGAGTGCCCTGGAATGATTCATTTAATACTAAAAGCATATTTGATAGTGTTATATTCCACTCAAAAGGATCAAAACAATATAGTGAGGCCTTTTCCCCAATACCCTAAGTATACCCATTTATAAAGAGAAGTCATCCTATTCATTCTCTGTAGTATTCCACCCCATTCCTCTTCATTCTAGCACTTGGCTGCTTATAGATGCTGTCTAGACTCTACATGAAATGCCCAGCATTTTATGGAAAGTGTGCTATGGAGGTAGGAGTAGAAAGAAGGATCACTGTTCCCTTTGGTAGTCACATCTGAACACTGGCCACCAAAATATATTCTAATGTGTTTTCTGTCTTGAATGACAGTGCTGTGTGTTTGTCTGTCTTTTTATCTATTTCTCTGTGTTCCCCTGTTGCCAAAATTGCCAGGGTGATATATATAATGAGTTTGAAAAATCACACGAATAATATACGTATGTGAATTGTGGTATACAAACAGTACGGTTGATTTGCATGAACAAATTTTATTTCTCACCACAAAATCAATAATTTATACTATGGACCCCTCTTAAATTTGCCTGGTCAGGTAACACAAGTTTCTATTTCTGTTTTGTGTGCGTTGTAATAGTTGATGGCCAGTGGCAAGAATGGAGTGCTTGGAGTCAGTGCTCGGTGACCTGTTCCAATGGCACACAACAGAGAAGCCGACAGTGTACGGCAGCTGCTCATGGAGGCTCAGAGTGCAGAGGTCCATGGGCAGAAAGCAGGGAGTGCTCCAATCCCGAATGCACAGGTACGGATGATCGTCTCAAGAAATAAAATACATTCTTGTATGCTGTGTGTATGTATTTTGGGAGGTGTGGAAAACTAATATTAAAAGAGATCTTAATCTTTTTTTTAAAGATAACTGAGTACGAATCTGAAATCAGGTTTAACATCCCACCATTCAAATCCAAAGTTTGGAGAATTTTTCTTTTTTTAAAAAACAAACAAACTACCATTCCTACAATCTTACAAACTAATAATGCTGGCCAAAGGATTCTAGGAGTTGTAGAGATTCTGAGAGTTGTAGATAGGGTTGCCAAGTAAAATAGAAATTTGTGTACCTTTATAGTTGTGGTTTTGCTTATAAAAGCAGTACTTACTTGAGTTTAACAAAGATTTAGGATAATCTGACGCAGTGGTTCTCAACCTGTGGGTCCCCAGGCGTTGTGGCCTACAACTCCCAGAAATCCCAGCCAGTTTTCCAGCTGTTAGGATTTCTGGGAGTTTAAGGCCAAAATATCAGAGGACCCACAGGTTGACAACCACTGATCTAACGTATAAAAATCCTCAAAACAGATTTTTTTAAAAAAAATTAAAGGGAGTTTTTCCTCACTGTTTTCTTACATGCTGCCTTCAGTGCCCCAAGAAGAACTCTTCCTTGTGATTAAAATAAAATGCAGAGGATAAAGAGTTTTTGCATGCAACAGCTGCCCAGCCAATGTGGCCGTTATGTTCCCTTTTGCTACTGCATCAGAAAAGCATTTCCCAACCCTTTCTGCAAAGAAATTGTGTGCTAGCATTTCCTTCCCTCTATTTTTATCAGAGGCAGAAGAGCTAGTTGGCATATATTAAAAAGTGGTGAATCTGTTCCATGATTTTATTTGAACTATAAAGGGGCTATCAGGGAAGCAGAACTTATTTGAAAGACATAGTTCTGGTTCTTGGATAAGTTGAATGTGGTTTGGAGAAGGAAGTTGAAGCTAACACCTGGGGCAGATTTGCCATCTCAGGTTGCTTCCACAAGCCATATAACCCAGAATATCAAGGCAGAAAAACCCACAACATCTGCTTTCAACTGGGTTATCTGAATCCACACTGTCATGTATCCATTTCAAAGCAGGAAATGTGGGATTTTATTCGGCTGTGTGGAAGGGCCTCAGACATGGAATCCACTAATTTGCTATGCCTCAGGCATAGCTTCACGTTGCCTTACTTGGAATTTTTCATAAAGGTGAAGGAAGAGCTCAGAGTTTTACCCAGGACCACTGAAAACACTTATTT
Organism: Anolis apletophallus; assembly: GCA_030556195.1. Taxonomy (NCBI): domain Eukaryota; kingdom Metazoa; phylum Chordata; class Lepidosauria; order Squamata; family Anolidae; genus Anolis; species Anolis apletophallus. The sequence goes on from JARBWK010000003.1 coordinate 99,704,549, forward strand.
CTGAGTGTGTACATCTAAAACACTGTCGGCTTGTACTTTTTGGAGACAAGGGAATGAAAGAAATGTGTGCACAGTAGGGTGTAACTGTGAAGGTTTGAAAATATTTTCTTCAAAAGATTAAAAGGTATGGGGAAAACAGAATTGGGCGCGGAGGGGGTTTGGAAAGACCTTTGTATCCTTTGAAGAAGGTTGATCATTACCCTTCTTCCAAAAACTACTGCTGTTTGTGGAAACTCAAAGGGTGCATTGTCATTCCTACATTTAAAAAGAAAACTTCAATGGAATACATGGGTACTTTAATAGAAAAGGAATGTCTTCTTTGCAGCTATAACTTCCCTCCAATAACATCCTAGTTATTTTCCTTCAATAAATAAATAAATGGCTGGTAACCTAACTAATGACAGTGAGAATATCATGGAAGACAGACTTTGTCTTTCCTCCTATGGAACCATCCTTCATCTGAAGATGAAAAGTGATGGTGGGAAGAAATGTAGACAGAATGATTCTATTGGCTGAAACTCCTTTATACCAGGATGGGTTAAGGATACCAGCTGGTTAACATGCACCAAAACAGCACAACATAAACAGGATTGCCTGACTGTAGCCTGAAATAACTGTCTAGGACAAAAATTATATAAGGGCAGAAATAGAATGAGGTTAGACAAATGCGTTCTGTTCCCACAATTGAGAGCAGGTGCTGGAAGCACTAACATAAATTTGGAAGCCTCCTGAGAAAGGCTGAGAAAGGTGGGATAGAAATACCATAAATAAATAAATAATTCCCCCCTTAGGTTTATTGAGAGAACCCTCCCACAGGATGGTAAAATATCCAGGTACCCCCTGGGCAACTTGTTAACTGGGAATGTGGCGCAGCTGGCTAAGTGTCAGCTGCATAAGATCTCTCTGACCAATAGGTCATGAGTTCGAGGCCTGCCTAGGTCGAGGTGGGTGCTCATTCTTAAGTGTAGCCTGCTGTCGACCTTTGCAGCCTGAAAGACAGTTCATTTCTTAAGTAGGAGATAAAGGTACCACATTAAGTGGGGTGGCAAATTTTGACTTATTTATGAGGCCATAAAGAACTCCAGGAATCACTGATGAATGTGGAAGAACAACAAAGGGATGCTGGAATACGCTCAGAGAGATGAGGAGTGCATCAGCTCCCCCTGGTGGCCAGAAGTTTGCCTCTGTTTGTCTATATATGTCTAAATATGTCATATATGTTGTCTATATATGTTGAACTGCAGGGATTGTCTGCAAGTATGTGTACTGTAATCCACTCTGAGTCCCCTTCAGGGTGAGAAGAGCGGAATATAAATAAAGTAAGTAAATAAATAAATAAATAAACAAACGGCCAGTTTTCTCACACCAGTAGCAACTTGCAGTTTCTCAGGTCACTCCTGAGACACACACACACACACACACACACACACACAAATGAAACTATGACTTTACGGCCAATGAGAATAGCAAAGCCCTGGTTCCTCCACAGATATAGGCAATTTGGAACATTGTGTGTGTAAAAGAGAAATTTGAAAGGGTAACATGATGCTGGTTTATCTGCAAAATTAAGGAAAAGCTACAAGCAGCAATTATTGCCACCATTATGAATAGATTTATAGGGATTTTTTTCTGTACATGTTTGATATGAATATTTGTTTCATGTCAAACAATGCAAATTTATATTAAAGAAAACCATGCAAGAAAGGTGTAATAGAAGCGAACACAACATGCAGTGGTGAGTGCTAAAGAACAAAAACATTAGAAATAAAATGCTGAAATAATAGCATAGCTGCCGAAATGAAAAATAGTGTGAGACATCTAGTTTGAAATATTATGTGATAATGGGTGCTAGCCAAACTGAGAAAATGTGATTTCCAGAAAGCCATGTTTACAGTGCAATCCAAGCATGCCTACTCAGAAGTGAGTTCTCTTCAATTGCGTTGCCTCCCAGTTGAATCTCAGCTTTATTTCTCTAATAAAGACGTTAAAGGCAAAACAAAAGGCATAACATAAGCATACTGTATGTCTTAATGATATATTGAAGCACGGGTTTAAAGCTCTGCAAATAGGATTAATATAATTTTCTGAACTGTGATAGGATCAGAAGTATACTTAACAGTAGTTTTAAAAAATAATATTGTTTTGCCTTTTTAAAATGTGTATTATTCAGTTCCTTGTATGCTTTTTGTTGGTATGCTGATGATCTTAAGTTCTTCCAAGCAGCTAATGGTCAATGGAATCACTGGGGCCACTGGAGTGGATGTTCCAAGTCATGTGATGGTGGCTGGGAGAAGAGAATAAGGGTATGTCAAGGAGTGGCTATAACTGGACAACAGTGTGAAGGAACGGGAGAGGAGATCAGACGGTGCAGTGAACAACGATGCCCAGGTAAGAAGTAAGACTATATAGCTCAGTGTGGATTTTAACTGGACACAATTTCTATCAGAACTCACATCAAGAAGATGTGTCATATAGAAGAAACACTGCCATATACCATCTACCAGAAAGACTTCTTATTAAGGAGCCACATGCTTCGTTGGTGTACATAATTGGTTAGTGTACTTTCAGAATGAAAATAGTTGTGCAAAACTTGACAAAGAAATCATCAAAATGAGTACTGTTAAACATGAGGTAATTGTCCTAGTAGCAGTAGTTGTATTTTTAAATTGAAAACCCCATCTTGTTGGATATTTCTCATAATTCATTTATTTAGTTTTGGTTCCATACAAGAGGTATTTCTAGTATTCGGGAGACAGGTTCTGCCATGCTTGCTAAGGCTGGATCTACACTGTCCTATAACCCAGGATCTAATATTATATTATCTGCTTTGAACTGGATTATATGGATAATCTGGGATAAGCAGATCCTGGGATACAGGGCAGTGTAGATCCAGCCTAACTCTCCTAACAATGGTAAAAATAAATGGGTGTTTGGTTATTGAACTGTAAGAGGTAAAACCATGCTATAACTGCAGTATTGGTTTATTGTGAGGGCCCCAAATGTGGTAAACATATGAAACTCATATTTGAATATTGGCAATCTACATTGCCAATTCAGTGGTGAATCTTGCCAATTTTTGGACATCCAGAGAGAAAACATTAGTAACTTGTCATGCGATATCTATTGAATCCACTATCAGCTGTGACTGGCAATACTCTAAAATCTCAGAACAATAATTGAAATGAAATAAATTTTAACTAATCACCTGTATCTGATCCTATTAACTGGTGATGCTGATGATTGAAATCAGGATCTTCTACATTCTGTGTCCAAAGTATGGTATGTTTCCTCTATGCCATACACAAATGAACACTATCCTAAAAAGTCCCTTAAAAGGTAACTCCATTGTGGTTAGGTAAGGTTGTAAACTACCAAGGAAGAATTTTCTTTCTTTCTCCATCTGAGTGTGAATAGAAGGTGAACTAGTTCCAACCTTAGATAGAGAGACCTGAACTCATAGACCACTGCTATGAGACTTCAGAAAGGTTCACACCAGTGGTTCTCAATGTGTGGGTCCCCAGATGTTTTGGCCTTCAACTCCCAGAAATCCTAACAGCTGGCAAACTGGCTGGGATTTCTGAGTGTTGTAGGCCAAAACACCTGGGGACCAACAGGTTGAGAACCACTGGTTCACGCCATAGTCAATGTGTCTTTACACCAGAAAATTCAATGTTAGAGAGCACTTAAAGAAATTATTCAATGTACCTAATGCAAAGGGATTGTGGCTCTACAAATGAAAAATCAAATCCTTTTCATCAATTGATACTTATAGTTACAAACTCTCTATTTACAGCTATCCCAATTTGGCAGGGAAAGTCTCAATTAATCCTGTCACTTTTAAAATGTTCCATAGTATCACTTCTCTCCCCCCCCCCCCCCCAGTTTACTTGATTTGCTTCAAATTGAGTTCGAAGTGCAAAGATTGTTTGCACTCATCTGATTCAGCAGAAGACAGAGGAGCACAGGGGATGAAAACTTTTTTTCCTTATAGCCAAAAGGAAAAGAAAACTTTATGTGTTTGTCTTAATATATAATCTTTGCCAGCATGACCACTGGGATGTTGCTTGGCTACACGTGTCCCAGTTTCCATCTGTGAGATGTTGGAGGGCATGCCACTTCATGCAACATTCAGCTTTTTCTCTTCCTGTCAGCCACTCCTTTCTCTGCCCATTTCTCTGTTAGAACGCTGCAGGCTTTTTGAACCTTAACATCTGGTTTTTCTGCAGTAAAGAAACTTTATATGAGATAAGATGACAACGAACATATTTTAATTGGTACTTTTCAAGAAAGCATAGGATTGGTGAAAATCCTTTCAATAAGACATCCAACCTAAATGCACCTTTTCTTAACAGATAATAAATATTTTCAACAAATACAATTTTGAAAGGTTGCCACCTGCTGTCAATACAGTATTTTACAATGAATTTACAATGAGCATGTATGGTAAATAGCTAGCAATGTAATCTGATTTTGTCTATGGCTTTGATTCAATCTAGATTGCAATCAAGATGCTTACAATGTCATGCACCATTAACATTAATGCCTTGAGCACCTCACTATGGTTATGTGAAATATATATATAAACAATGTAATTCTGAATGATACGTAAAGAACCATTTGCATTGCCATATATTTACATATAAACTATGGTTGATGATTTTCAGATTGATTAGCAGGGTAATCCTATTTAAACATCATATCAGGATGTTGCTTTTATGCCGAAGGAATGTCTGCCATATCCAGGAGATGCCAAGATGAGGTGAAAGCATGAAAAACAATTTCATAAAATGCAAACATTTCACACATGCCTGCAATGTCTCTAGAGACATTAGCATAGCCCATTATTCAGGGAATGCCAACAGCAATGATCACAAACAGGAAGGGAGGGAGATATATAGAAGGGTTGGTTGATCCAAAAAAAAGTGGTTCTAAAATCAAATTGGGGGGGGGGGATTTTTTGATTAGTAATAGAAAGACTTACAAAAAATCTCCAAATTTTTTCTGAAATGTAGCGTAATTAATAACGAAATTCATTATTAGTTCTTATTCCAGCGCATGCTTATTCCAGATGGTTTTGGCCTACAACTCCCAGAAATCCTAACAGCTGGTAAACTGGCTGGGATTTCTGGGAGTTGTAGGTCAAAACTGGAATAAACCACACTGAATTCTAGATGGGACTCCAAATAGGAAGGAGGAGGAGGCTGGTGCAATCACAATGTATCGGCAAGGTGTGGGGGGAAAGCTAGCAAGTCTGCAGGGATGGTTTCCGCAAGAGTAGTAGTCTATCCACACAAAAGCAGCTTCACAATAATCAACACAATAGCAACTTCATAATAATAAACTCAGAGCAACTTTACAAAGCAACTTCACACAGAGGTCTTCATAGTAGCAACTTCACAATGATTGATGAATATATCTGAGTCTTGTCACGCCATGTGGCAGTACTCACTGTACTGGTGAGCGTGGATAGAAATCCTGTGGGGAAGTGTCCTTGAGTAAGGCACTTGTGAATCCTGGTGGAGAGAGAGGCAGCCAAGTGTGGCGCTGCCGCGCTGGGCGCTTCCATAGCCTTTTTGGACTTCAACTCCCAGAAACCACCACCAAGCAAGAGTCCAAAAATGGTAACTTTTCTCAGTTTTGCAAGGAAAGCGGAAAGGAGGAGGAGGAGATCAATATTTGTATAGAGAAGACAACCCCCCACTCCTGAGTACTAGCTCTGGCAGAAGCAGAAAGATCTCCCTGAAGAGTGCAAAAGGACTTCAATTCCCAGAAGCTTTGGCACTTAGACCCAAAAGAAAGGGATTGTGGGGAATTGAAGGCTGGGGAGCCCTGCAATCAGGATTAGTTTTATTCCCATCCCAAGTGTGTGCATACTTATTTAAAATGATAGGATCCAGATATCCTACAATGGCTCTCTGTGATCTTCCAAGTGTGCTTTCTTTGTCTGGACTTCATTTCCCAGAACCCCTCAGCACTGACCAAGCTGGCTGAGGCTTCTGGGAGTTGAAGTCTTTTGGTTAAAACAGCCAAAGCAATGGATAACCAAAGATTGAGAGCCGCTCTCCAGGGACTCACTCTCAAGTAAGTGAGGCTTTGTTTGGCTGCTGTCCTCTGCACACTTCTTTCAAGCTTGCTGGCATACAAGCGGCAAGACAGGAAAACTTTTGCAACGGTTCGTCAAAGTCGCGGTTGTTAGCTAGCGCCGTAAATCAGCTCTCTGGTCGCGTAGGAAAACTTTTGTGACACTTGCTATTTCGGCGTTTTTTTTTTTAAAATAACAGGATTCATGCAGTTTCACAGGGACAGGAGGACAGGATGGTGAGGTGAAGGTGCTAGGTAGGCTGTAGCACTAAGATGAATGAAGGTGGGAACCGAGGGGGAGCCAGGAGAAGACAGGGAGAAGGTGTGTGATTACAAGAATTAAGAATTAATTACAATAATTAAGAAAAATGCCAGCCCCCAGGTTCGGTAAACAAAGTCCACTTCCGGGTTGGCGCTTGAGGTGCGGCAAACATCAAAATTAGCTTTTTTAACTAATCAAATCCGATTTCAAATCATTTTTAAACCACAGAGACCAAGCCTAATATATAGATAGCACAGAATACTTATCCTCAGGAAATCAGTGGTTCAGCCCTGTAAAGGTTTTTCCCCGCCATCAATTGCTAATTGAAAACACATATATATGGAAGGCACACACATGTTCCAGGTCTTCTCATGAGCAGAGAAAAGCATATTTCCAAACAAATTAGGATGTAGGCATGGGACTGTGAATGGAAACTATAAAACAATTGGGCTGAGTGGGATGAAACATTTAGCTATATTCTGGTGAGGTTCCCACTTTCATTATAACCCCATGTATCCATGGGGAATGCATGCATGCACACACTCCCCATGAATACCTAAAACCATAGATAAAAGAGAAAATCCTATATTTTGAGTATAGTTGGGCTGGTGTCATACCATATAATCACACTGGAAGGACTAGAGAGTCCCACAAACACTTTGGAGAGAGGAGAAGTGAAACTATGGATATCAAGTCTGTGGATAAGGAGATCATAAGTGTTTTGCTTAGTCCCATCCACTACAATTGCTTTCAGTTGCTTCAATAACACTGCTGTTCATCATGCTATTGCTGCCTGAGGATTTCTGCCATTTTCCCGTCCTGACTCCCATCTTCTGTGCTCTGGATAGTTAGCAGCTCTGAAGCATCCATGGTATGTTGGGTCTCTCTTTTAGATTGACAGGAAAGCAAGCAGAGGTAGAGAACACTAGAAACAACTCACACAGCACCAGAGATTTATGTCTGCAGATACCACCAGCACCCAAGTAGCAGTGCCTTGTTCAATAGCATGCTAACTGAAGCTGGGCACTAATTTTGAGTTCAGAGTGGGAAATGCAATGACATGCTATTGTTGTGGATCTGATCACTTCAAACCCTATGCTCTCTTCAGGATGCCAGAATGGCATTTTTTGTTGTTTTCTTTTCCTTTTTTGTTGTTGTTTTCCTATGAAGAAGGCGAGGGTGGGTGTTTGACCATGTTCTGTGCTCACCTAGCCTATTTCATTTGTTATTATTGGCCTACCTCTTCCATCTATGCTATGGAAGATAGTCCATGAAGGAGGATAGCTTTGATTATGGCAAGCATAAGAACTTGTATGAGAATATTGATATCTCACATTCAAAAAGGCTTTTCTGTTCCATGTACAACTAGGAGTAGGATGAGCATTTTCCAGAAGTTGTGTTAGTCTGCTTCATAGCATTGCCATGCACTAAACACAGTAATTAGAGTGGAATATGTCTTCCAGGCTTTGGTTTCTGTTGAAGAAACTATTTGAGCTATTCCTTTTGTGTGCAGTTTCAGAGTAAAACATACAGAGCTAGCAAAGCAATGCCAAAGTCTTGAAACAACAAAAACAATGTGTAAATCACAGCCCATCATGTCTATATTTTATTTAATTTCTCACCCAGTCCATGAAGACATAATACAGTTTGTTTTAAGAAAAAGATCTATTCTTTTCCCAAGGGTATCAGTATCTTTCTTGAAAGTACTGAGATTGGAGAAACAAGACTTCTTAGTAGAGTTTGCAGATACATTTCAT
>JARBWK010000003.1:100329399-100350848 GCA_030556195.1 Anolis apletophallus
CCATGCCCCGGGACCTTGTCGCCGGTTCCATCGCAGTACCCTGACAAACCCAAGCCTCAGGGGCGGCCTAGGAGGGGCCCTGAGGGGGGATAGTGTAGCACAGCAGTTCTCATTTGTGCCTGGTGGGCAGGGGACAGGACTTGGGGTCCCATTAGCATTAGAACCAGCAGTGCCAGTACATGATTCAGAGGATGAGCTAGTTGATTGGGGCGCCGGGCAGCTTTCCCCTCAGGGAGCCTCTTTTCGCCCACAGAGAGCTTGGCCTGGGAAGAAATGTGTTTTTGGTCCTAGGGATGATTCAGATAACCAGGTGCCGTTAGATAGCGATTCTGGGAGTTATGAACATCCGGGCGGAAGATCTTCTCAGGAGCCTCCTGAGGAAGATATGGAAGAAGGCAAATGGGAAACGGCTAGGGAGGAGAGCTCTCAGAGAGATAGCAACACAGCTGGGGAAAGACAAGGTCGAACCTTTGATAGGAGACGGAACATAGAGTCTCGCAGAAGGGAATGGTCAAAGAGCATAGACCGGCCGAGGTCCGTGAGCAGCGATTGGAGACGCAGAAGCCTAGAGCGTCGGGGACCTCGGCCGAAGGATTAAGTATAGGATCCGTGGGAACGGATCCTCAGTGCTCCGGCCACGTCTCATCTGAATAGGCGTGAAGCGGAGTGGGACCACAAGCTAAGCTAGCCGTGGTCATCAAGCCTTGCCTTGCCTTACCTTGCCTTGCCTTGTTTCCTGATCCGCATTGGTTTGCGGAGCCTTGCCTTGTTTCCTGATCCGCATTGGTTGCGGAGCCTTGCCAAGCTTTTGCCTATTTGCTACGTTATTTTGGACATTGTTACTTCAAGCCTTTTGGATTACATCATATTCTATTGGACTATATTCTTTGGAACTGTTTTTATATTCAATAAAGTAGTTAGCCTTTATTCTGTCTGTGTGTGTGTGATTAAGGGGCCGGTCAAGTCAGTGCATCGTGACAAATGCTCATCAGTGTCCAATGTCTGGAAGAGGTTACGTCACATCCGTCCTGACTCAGCACTCCTCCCTGGAGATTACATCATCCCCGGGATTTCCCCAAGGTCCTGCACGCCAGGCTTTTCCCGGTCATGGCAGACTGGGAGTTCTCGAGCCTTCTCCAAGGCTAAGAACCTCCAGCTCTGACACCAAGATCAGATTGATGGGAGATCACCCACCAACAACTGGCTGTCGTAGGCTGTATTTCAGAGGAAGGAACTGGCAAAACCACCTCTGACTACTCCTTGTCTACGAAAACCCTATAAAATTAATGTGGGCACCATAAGCTAACAATCAACTTGAAAGCATATAAGCACATGAAAATGAAATAGAGAGCCTATGGCACCCAATACTCACTGATAGTCCCCTACACAAGTACTGAGCCTGTATTAACCTTAGTTAACTTCCAAGATCAGTGCCTTTAAGTTATTTAAGACTTCTCTCACTAATCAGACATTTTGAATGGTAGGTAATATATGCCTTTTGTCTATATTGGACCTCACGGCAGCGTTTGATACTGTCGATTACCAACTTTTGACACACCGCCTCGCGGTGGCGGGTGAGGGGACAGCCCTCAACTGGCTGTCCTCCTTCCTCCAAAACCGCCTGCAGCGAGTGAAGTGGGGAGGGTGGTCTCCGAGGGCTCCCCCCATTGTGGAGTTCCTCAGGGGCCATTCTCTCCCGCTGTTATTTAACATCTACATGCGACCACTCGCCCAATTGGTACGGAGTTTTGGGCTGGAATGTCACCAGTACGCTGATGACACCCAGCTCATTCTGAGGATGGACCCCGGGGTGGAATCTGTACCCGATAATTTCCATCTCTGCCTAGAAGCCGTAACTGGATGGCTGCGAGCCAGTAAGTTGAAGGTGAACCCGACGAAGACGGAGATCTTGTGGCTGGGCCGCCCGGAGGGGTAGAGACCCAGTTGCCGACGTTTGATGGTGTGGCACTTCGCCCACAGCCCCTAGTTAAGAGCCTTGGGGTCCAGCTAGACACCCAACTGTCGATGGAAGCGCAGATTGCCTGCGCTTGCAAGACAGCGTTTTACCATCTGCGGCAGGCGAAACGTCTGGCTCCTTACCTCTCCCGCTGCGACCTGGCCACGGTGATCCAAGCCACGGTCATCTCGAGGCTTGATTACTGTAATGCGCTGTACATTGGCCTACCCTTGTCGGTGATCCGGAAACTTAAGCTGGTGCAGAACGCAGCAGCGCGCTGCTGTCGGGAGCCCCAAGATCTGCGCATGTGACCCCACTCCTGCGTGCACTGCACTGGCTTCCCATCGAATTCCGGGTCTCCTTCAAGGTGTTAGTTCTAACTTTCAAGGCCTTATATGGTTTGGGGCCAGTGTACTTGAGGGAGCGTCTTACCCCATACAAACCCAGAAGATCACTGCGCTCAGAGGGGCTTAATCTACTAGAGGTCCCTAGTATTAAGATCTGTAGGCTGTCGAGCACCCGGCAGAGAGCATTTACAGTGGCCGCTCCGACCCTCTGGAATTCTCTGCCGGAGGAGATACGAGCACTACGGGGTTTGTTGGCCTTCCGCAAGTCTGTGAAGACTTGGCTATACAGGCAGGCATTTGGTCCCAACTGATGCCTCCTTAGTTGCCAGCTGCCAACATACCTTCCTGCCATGTATTGCCTCTGCGTATTATTGCTTGCCGGGATCATTTGTGGGGAGGGGGCTTTTGGGTATACGTCTTTTTATCTGTTTACTGATGTTTTATTGATTTTATGCTGTAAACCGCTCTGGGCTCCAGAGAGAGCGGTCTACCAAATCGAATTTATAAATAAATAAATAAATAAATATATTCAAACCATTACCACCATCTGGAGGTTGATCTGTGCAACAGCATTCAACCTACGGTAGGAACTGCAAATTGTTTTCTTCAAAAGAGAAAGAACAAACTCCGTATTTTAAAAATGTATAATACCCCTAAGAGTAAAAAAATATACATTTGGCTTTTCTGCATTTTACCCATTTTCAATAGAAAAGGACATTTCCCATTTTTGTATTTTGTCTTTCATGAGGTAGTAGCATCAAAAAAGAAATGAAACTATATGGATGGGGAGATCACTTTTGTAGTCTAAAATGTTTAAGCTCGGCATGCACAACATTCAATCACAGAAATAGGAATGCTTTTTAATATTAATCTTCAAATTATGTTGATGTCTAAAGACACAGAAGATAATTTCATTGAAAGAGATATGGCTGTGTCAAATTCTATAACTATGGATTTATAAGGAATCCCTTCACTCGGGCAATATTTCCAGAATGCTAATATAGTGACAATAACACAAGTATAATGAATTGTATTTTACGGAACATGTTAAAAATGGTGTTTATGACCAATCCACAATATATGTATTTGTTTATACAACTGTATACATATTTTATAATATGCAGCCACATGACCTTGGAGGTGTCTATTGACAACGCTGGCTCTTTGGCTTAGAAATGGAGATGAGCACCAACACCACCCCCCGCCCCGGACACGACTAGACTTAATGTCAGGGGAAAACCTTTACTATAATATTTTAGACAAAAATTATGCATCAAGGGAAAAGATTATCATGAGGAAAAATTATTTTCTTTAATGATAATTCATTTTATTCACTATGCCATGTGGGTTATATAGACTTTATCGAATGGAAAACTGAATATTCAAGTTCAGTTTACCTACTGGTAAAGATAAGTTTCCAACTTCGTTCCCTGCCTATTTGGCAGAAATTAGCAGAATTTTAACACTTTCAGTGGGAGAATTTCTTCACTTTCTTTTTTGATGCAACTTTAGAATGCTTTTATAGCCTGGATAAGGCCTTCCTTCGACATTTCTGGGGTCAATGAAGAGAATGGGGAGGTTCTGTTTTCAGCAACAAATTATCCTTCTTCGTCAAATTCAGCAGGGAGTTTCAATACTCCAAAAAGGCAACTTTCAAAGCCGGAGCACCTATTGGCTATGGACAGTCTACTAAATCATGTACCCCCATAGAACAACCCACTTAAAATACATTTGTGATCTAAGAATTCATGGGCCTTTTCACCACAGACTATAGACTAGTCACTGCCCCCCTTCCCCAGTTTGAACAGTTGGCTTAAATAACTGCTTAGGAGTACTTCTAACACTTTTATCACTATTTTGACATTTTAGCTTAAGTAAAAGCACTGGCCCATTGGTTTTATTTTTTAAATTACATCTTTAATTTGTGTGATTTATATTCTTCACATCTGAAAAATCTTTAATAGCAATGTGCACATTTTAATGCAGAAATTCTAACTTCTTTTGGCTGTTAAGTTGTGCCTTTGATTAGGTAGTTCACCACATAATTTCCCGACCTATCCACCTCCTGCACTTTAACATGGTCCCTTTCTGGCCGTTCTAACACTTTAATAGCCTAAGGACATTTGTCTGCTAGCCCAGCCCTCCAATTCTCACATGAACCGAACCCAGCACTTTATTTGCTCAGTCATGACAGCTTTTAATCATTTTTATAATGTTGTCTGATTTTATATTTATTGATGTTTGATATTGCTTGTTTTTCGATGCTTATTTTAACATGTTTTGTAGGGCATATCCCTCTGTAAACCACCCTTTGGGGAGATGGAGGTGAGGTATAAAAATAAAGTTGTTATTATTATTATTATTTATATGTCATTAGGTCTTTCTTTCAGAAAAGAATCAAACGGAGAAATTTAGCTATCTATCATTAATGTATGGACTAATATTCTGCAGTAGAGACTAAGCAGATCTAATATTATCCGAATGTTAAGAATGAGAACACAGTACTGACAATGTTATGAATTGCTGAAATGCTAGCCAGAATAATGCAGTTTTTAAAAGTGTTAAATTTAAATTTTGGTTTTAAATTAAGAACTGGGATCAGAGGGCATCTAGTTGGCCACCATAGGGAAGGAATGCTTAAGCAGGTGGATCTACAGTCTGGTACTTCAAGATATCTGTTACATCTAAACATAACCAGTGTGTGGAGGCGAAATAATACTTGTGTGTGTGTGTGTGAGAGAGAGAGAGAGAGAGAGAGAGAGGGAGAGAGGGAGAGAGAGAGAGAGAATCATTTCGCTTCCACACATTATGGGGAGGGAGTGAGGCGGGGGGGAGAGAGATATATAAATAAATAAAAGGATGTGGTTTCTATATCCTCAGGGGACTCCTTATATGTGCAAGTAAGTAGTCCCCCATCTCAACAGTCATCACTGAATATGCTCAGTGGTTCCCTAGAAGCCTTTTCCTTTTTTGCTGTAAGGACTAAAATAGAGATACAGACAGCATCTCTTTCTTCCCCACAATAAAAAAAACAATTCAGCATTTGTATAAGCCTTACATTTTATGGAGATATGCCAGATTTGCATAGAGAAGCAATCTACCTGGCTGCTGCATCTCAGTCACTACCCTCTCAAAATAACACAGTATTATGCAAGAATTTGAGGAGGTTACTATATCAAGGAGTTTTCAACATCTATGAATGCAAATATCTAAAGAGATTTCCTGTTTTTGGAAAACAGGAAATCTCTTTAGATATTTGCATTCATAGATGTTGAAAACTCCTTGAAGTAATTTTTAATTTAAATTTGTGAAACATTGCTTCAGTGCCAAGGAGGTGTTTATTTACTACCTCACTTACATCTGCAAGTATGAATATTATATTTTAAGCTTCCAAGCTTATCTGACAGGCAGCCCAAACATAGTGTTATTTTTCCCCAACAATATTGGCAAGTAAGGAGAATCTATCCCAGCAGTCAGTGAAAGTCAATAAACCTTCACTAGGCTTAGACTGAGGTCTTCCACGCTCTTCGGTGCAACACTGTGATATACTTCATTCAAATTGCAGCACATTCTTTCCTCCCTTGCTGGAACCAAATATCATCTTCTCAGCTTGAAAGAGCCATTTACATAAATAGTTTATCTACCTAGCAGGAGAGCAAAATGTAGACACTGCAAAACAAAATGGCTATTTAGCCATGGATACTGAAATCCAGAAGCAACCCTGATCACATACTGTCTGACATTTCTGAATACTGTGCTCAGCATATGTTAGAACAAGGAAACAATTTCTCAAAATATTATTACACAGATCTTTCAAATCCTGAAAATCCAGTACCTCTGGCGTTGCGCTATATAGATGTATGTATGTCTGTTTGTATGGGAGTGAGAACACACATTTTGGCAGGGTGATCTGCAGCAATTCCAGTGGAGGTGGCAACTGTATTTTAATTTTTTTATTATTTATTTATTTATTCTATCTATCTATACTCTGCTTTTCTCTACCCCGAAGATGACTCAAGGTGGCTTACATATACGAAATTATTCAATGCCTTAAAACACATACAATTCCAGTAACATTAAAATTATTACACATTAAGCTATGAAGCAGTGGTTCTCAACCTGAGGATCCCCAGCTGTTTTGGCCTTCAATTCCCAGAAATACTAACAGCTAGTAAACTGGCTGGGATTTCTGGGAATTATAGGCCACAGGTTGAGAATCACTGATTTAAACCATTTAGAAACATTGCATTCAATATAAATCATGCCATCCATAATCATAGTCCAAAGTCACTGCACAATTCCAAATTTGTTATTACACTGCAGTCTCCATACATGCTTCTAATCTACAGTGAACAAATGTACTCTGTCGATCTAAGAGTGCCCGAAATGCCTCATTGGTCACATGATCATGGTATGACATAATACAAATTCAACAAAAAAACACTAATCTTTCTGCACTTCTTGTGATGAGCTGCACAATGGCCTGGATCCTTAGGTAGATTTTGTAGCCCACAATGTCTCCAGACCACTTGTTTTCTGGCTCCCCAAACTATGTTGGGGAGGGGGGGAGGGGCATTGAATTGCCATTCTTGGGAGCCTCAAGAAACACTAACTTGTCTTTTGGAAAAGTTACAGCTCCTCTCTCCCTACCCACAACACTATTTATCTCCCCCCCCCCCCAAACCAAAAGTTCACTTGCAGCCATTTCTATTTTTGTTTCTTTGTTTTAATGATTACTTGCTGGCCTATGAAGCCTCTGAGAGGCTACCTAGGACAGACTTACCAAAGTGCCCACTTTGTTCTATATCACTGAGGGCTGCTAGTGTGCCTAACAGAATCAGATGCTTGACCCATGTGTAAGTCAAAAAACATTTTCTGAGAAATCCTTTTGGCTGGAACATACTATTGAGCTACATTCTCACTTCAGAATTCAAATCAAATACAAAGTATGCCATCATTGCAACACCAAGATGAATGTAACCGATTGTATTCTTATCTGGAATGTTTGGGTTGGATGCAAAGATCTCCAGTTCTCAAAAAAATCACAGCAAAAATAAACCGAATTTGAAACAGAAAGTCATTGAACACACATGAAAAGCAGGAAATATCTCTGTAAGAACTCAAAACATTGTTTTACTCACTGTAATATGCATAAAGCACTGTGTCTTCAATCTGTCTCGTAACATTTGCATCAGCCCAGTCCTGAATATGTTGACAAATGAAGAAAAACACAACTATTAGATTAAATTGCCATTTACAAATTCTGTGGAGAAGAGTTATTTCTAAGCCTGATGATGATGATAACAATAATGCATTTTATTTCTGACACAGAACATACCTCTACCCCAATTTGTCATATGGAAATCAGCCAGGAACTGGTGACATCCAGCAATAACTCCCAAAGACTTTTAAAAGCCAGTAAAAATTGTTTCTGTGATGCTGTACTATGTCTCAAAGACAAAATGATCAGTGGGAGAAAAAAAAACCTATTTTCTATTTTCAGTTACTCGTCAGAAACAGCACAAAGAATGACATGGCTGAAAGATTTTATAGCAGAGATTACAATGGACAATTCTAACACATATACTGTTTTTAATTTAATTGAATGCGTATGATGTTTAGTGTAATTGTATTTTAATGTTGAATGTTTCTGGGGTTTTATATTGTATTTTACTGTGTGGGCATCGAATTGTGCCTTTTTGTAAGCCGCTCTGAGTCCCTCCTCAGGGATTGAGAAGAGCGGGGTAAAATGCTGGAAATAAATAAATATATTAATCTGAAGAACCAACAAACAACTTGAACACACACACACACACGCACACACATTTTTTAACAAGCAGGACTAGGAACTGTTTTCATTTCTTCATTATTCAGTCAATAAACACTGCAGTCCTGATCAGGTAGCTGCACTGGAACACTATGCACAATGGTCATTTCCAGAAAAATGACTTTTTCGGATTACTATTCTGCAACAATTATCTCCATCAGTAATTCTGATAAAGCACTAGTATGTGTATATGCATGTGTGTCTGTAGAGTTCTACTCATTAAAATCCAACTTTATATCTCCTTTTCACCTAACCCAGTTTTGAAAAGATATCCTCTGTCCGTACCTGAGAAAGGTAAGTGGTTAAAGGACACTGAGTTAAAGCTCAATCCAGGCAAGGCAGGGGTTATTTTAAATGGTTTGTCTGTCCAGTTGTGTTCAACCTGTTTGGGTGGCAGGGCTGCATTCTTCCAGAATGACCAGGTGGACAAACAATTCAGGTTTGCTCCTAGATCACTCACAACTGACTTCAGTGGAAATCAGCATCTTTTACCAAATTAGGCTGATACGCCAAGTGTAGTCCAACCTGGACAGAGATATTTACAATATGGTGACTTCCTGCATGGACTACTGCAATGTAGTGTATGTGGGAATACATTTGACACCTTGGAAGCTTCAGGTTGTTCAAAATGGAACTGCTAGGTTAAAAGGTTTTATGTGGATTTTCAAGTAATTTCTTATTTACATCATCTTATGGCTTTCATGGGGTTTTCTCAGGAAGACTTGTTCAGAGGGAGTTCAATATTGCCTTTCTCTGAGGCTGAGAGAAGCAGCCAGGGCCCGAGATTTGCTGTTTCCCCAGGCTGTCCCTCACAAGCGAAGGGAGAGCCTGGGGAACAGGCCCTGCCTGGGAGCCGGGTTTGGCCGGCTCGTGTCTCCCGCCAGGCTCAAAGGAAGACGCCAGCTGGCCAAACTCGGCTCCCAGGCAGGGCCTGGGCCCTTCAGGGAGCCTTTCTTCCGAGGCTCCTCGAGGTGCCCAGGCCCTCCTTGGCAGCTGGGATGGGCCAGCTGGCTGGCGCGCGGAGGGGGAACGGCCAAAGGAGGTGCCACCCCAGCCCCTTCTTCTTCTTCCTCCTCCTCCCCCAAGCAGCAGCAGGCAGGAGGGGGAAGAAAGGGGGGAAGAGATGTTTTCGCGGCACACCAGATGATCCGTCACGGAACAGTGGTTGGGAAACACTGCATTAGACTAACTGCCTGTCTTGGCTGGAACTTGGATGGAGTAATTCCATACTGACAAGAGGCAGACTAAAATACATGGACAAGAATGCATAGCTCAATAGGGAGAATAAAAAGGAACTCAAAAAGGAGACTGGGTAGGACTGAAAATATCTGTAAGGGGAACATATATTTTTGCTTGGGGAATACCCAAGCAAAGTCTGAAATTACTTTAACACAGTAGAAGTGAGTAGAGCAAAAATACAGGTAGTCAGTAAAGAACTGTTGCCCTTTTAAGGCCTTCTACATTGCCCTATACCAGGGCTGCCCAACAGGTGGCCCTGGGGCCATACACGGCCCCCGAGCCCCTTCCCTCCGGCCCCCTAACTTGTTTTAATAAAATACAAATTAAAAAAAAAATAAAATAATTTTTTTTTTTAAAAAAAACCCTATTTCCGGGTTTAGGCAAGCATCGCGAGACTACGCCAGCCACAGACAGGATTTCGAGGGAGGTCGAAATCCCGTCTGTGGCTGCGTAGTCTCGCAATAGCTGCCGAAATCTCGGGTCCCGCGGGATTTGCGGCCGGCCTGGGCGCGCGCCTCCTCCTCCCTCGCGGCTGCTTCCAGTCCAGCCCCCATTCCCTCAGAGAGAGGGAGGAGGGGAGTGAGGCAGGGAAAGCCCCTCCTGGCTCCGTCCTCTTCCTGTGGAGAGGGAGAGCCGCCGCGTCCAGCCTGATCTTGGCCTTGGCTCCAGCGGGGTTCTTTGGGGACGGCGGCGGTGTTGGCGCTTCGGCCCTGTGGCGGGGCTCCCGCAGTATGGGTAAGGAAGGGCCTGGCTCAAATCAATCAATCTAAAAACAGTGGGACGTTGGGTGAGGGGGGGAGGGGTCCTTCAGTGGCGGTTTCCTTGGCGACGCTTCCTTCCCCTCCTCCGCGCCCCTTCCCCCTTGTTGTGCTGCCTTCCCCCGCGTGCAGGGCGCAACGTGGCTTCCTTTGCGCCTGCCCCCGTGGCTTGTTTTCCCTTCAAGGGGGGGAGGGAGCTCTTTGGGCCTCCTCCACCCGCCTCTGGGAAAGAAGGCCCCATCAAGCCCTGCGACGGCATTGAGGTGTTTGGGTTTTTTGGTGTGTCCCAATTTGAGTGTGGACTCAAATAACTCAAAGGTATTAGGAAACATTCCCCCAAATCCACCAGTGTTCCCATTTGGGTATATTGAGTATTCATGCCAAGTTTGGTCCAGATCCATCACTATTTGAGTCCACAGTGCTCTCTGGATGGAGGTGAACTACAACTCCACAACTCAAGGTCAATTGTAAGTAAATTGGAGCCGGGGAGGGGGCGGAGCCGGTGGAGGGGGCAGAGCCGGGGGCAGAGGAAGACCCTTCGCCCCCCCAGGTGATCAGTGACCGGAATTCCGGCCCTTGGGCCCATAGAAGTTGGACAGCCATGCCCTATATCCTAGGATCTGATCACAGATTATCTGACTATCCCAGATTAGCTGGCAGTGGAGATTCATGTAAATTCAAAGCATATAACCTGGGATCAGTGTAGAAAGGACAGTGTAGAAGGGACCTAAGAGAGCAATTGCTGTGTCAAAGACTGGAGAAGGCTTCAGAGAAGATGTATATGTATTTAAGTAAACCAAAACCCTTCCCGGAATAAAAGAAGTTAACAATTCTCTGAGTCATTCATTGAGTTAAAGGTGCAACTTTATAGGGTTATTTGCTAAAGGTTGGTTATGCAAGATACATTGCTTTAACAAAGAGAACTTTTCTTAAGGCTATCGTGATATCAGTTGTAATAGATAAATACAATCATTCCTTCACATTCAATGGCATTTGGGGAGCAGGAAAAACTGTGAATAAAAAACCCTCTTTATTTTATTTGAGGGAACACTTATCGAGGAATTTCAAGGTTCTCCAGTGCAACTCTGCTAGTAAAATTATTTGTAATCTATATAAAATAAAAATGTAATGTTCGTTTGTGGGATTAACATAACTCAAAAACCACTGGACGAATCAACACCAAATTTGGACACAATACGCCTATCAGGCCAACAAGTGACCATCACTCATAAAAACATTGACTTAAAAAGCCAAAAATACAAAAATACATTACAATACATGCGCAAAGCCACATATATAGACTCCTGTATGTTTATTTTTTATTTAACAGTTGTGGGTCCATGGATCATAATAAAAGTGCTCTCTCGCTCACACACACACACACACACACACATATATACACAAACACACATATGCACAGATATATACACACAAAATAAACACATATACACAGATTGGGCCATAACAACATCTGGCAGGGGACGGCTAGTGATCTATAAATGTGTTTTCTCTAAAAATCTCTACATCCACCAGTACAGCTCTATATTTAATTTCTGCTGGAAAATTACCATAGAATTATGCCGGAAGACGTAGAGCTTGCTAGAGAGAACATACTGATTGAATCTGCAAGTAATCAAATACGTAAATATAGAGAGCCAATTGTAATTCCTTCCAAAGAAATAACAGTTTGTTGAAAACATTCCAACATTGAGCTTCTAATGTATTTCGTACTCACTACAGCTTTTGCTCCTGTTCAAGACACCAGAACATCTCCATACCATGGGCTTCATAAGGTTGAGGAATGAAAACATCTGGGGGCCTGAGTGGGAAGGAGCCTGATAACACACACTGGCTCAGATTGAAGACCTGAAGGCTGGATGGAGAAACTTCTGGAGATTAGGGGGTGTGGTTGGGGGATTGAAACTGAGAACTTGCCCACATTTTCTTCATTTGTAACTTTGCTTTATAGCAGTAACCAAGCATTAAAGAGATTTCCCTGTGAGTGAATTTAACTGCTACCAAATTCTGCAAACATTTTGCTAGATATTTATGACTTTAAAAAGTACTATCTCATAATTTTAATGATTAGCACTTCTGATGTGTTTTGACACCAGGCTAAATCCTGGATAGGACTAATGATGACTAAAGTGAATTTATGTTTTATGTTGGTGGAATAAGGGAATATCAGGAGAAATGTATAAGTTTTATAAAATGTATAATTCTATAGTTCAAATAGGTTTATTTTATAGTAACAGGATTTAGGATTGTACTTCAAGGGATTAAGGATTTTTATATTCAGGATGTTTAATAGAAGAATTCATAGTATATATCGAGGAATTGAAATTTCTTTTGTAAGAAGTTACATGACATCTATAGCAGGAAGTGGTAATCAATACCTACCTTAAAGGTCCCATTTTGGTTCTTCACATAAGAAACCAGAAAAATATCCACAGGTAAGAGTGCCGATGTAATAAGTGCAATTGCCAGAGCAAAAATCGATGTTATAGTGGAAATTACTTCACTTTCCCGCCTGCTCTGGTACTTACGGACATAAACCCAGCAAAAAGCTAGGATAACCTTTAAGAAAAGAGAAACAGGTTACCACAACCCATTCTTGATATATTTTAATGCCCAGTACAAAACAGTTCACAGAAAATTCCTTGAAGACTAGGAACAGCTTTTGAATTGTGCTTCTTCTAAGCCAGAGTTTATTGAGATTACTCCCGTAGAAATCACTGTACTTTCCAGCTCAGTATTGGAGAAATAAACAATTGCTATTTGTAAGTGTAGATTCAGCACATAAAACACTGGCAAACCTCCAAACTAATCAGCTTTATCTCATAATTTTATTTTGATCTGGTAAATGTTAATACAGGTTAAGTATCCGTTCTCAGAAATGCTTGGGATCAGAAGTATTTTGGATTTTTTCTTTCTTTCAGATTTTGGAATATTTGCATATACATAACGAGGTATCTTGGAGATGGGACCCAAGTGTAAACACAAAATCTATTTATGTTTCATATGCATCTTAGATACACGTAAACCAAAGTAATTTTATACAGAATAGATTAATAATCTTATTCATGAAGAAATTGTACATACTTGCTCAACTTACTACAAAAGGGTGTTGCTGTATCACTGGACGAACAATGGGAATAAATGATGCATTGCAGGTTACTTTGTGATATTTGCAAAATAATACAGATGCCAGATTTGTCAGGAATTGAGGAAGTCTTGTGCAAAGTAATCTCATTATTTTCAACACTCTTATGTAACAACCAGCAGTTATCCAAGACTGCTTAAGATTTATGTCTGGGAGGAGAATGAAGTCAAGCCTCCCTTCTCCAAGAACAACATTTCATCTATTACATCTGACTGACTTTCACATTTGCTCTTAATGATCACTCAGAAATCTACCACTCTTGCCATGAAGTTTATTATTACAGGAGCTGTGCTTTGTTCACAGAAGAAAATATGGTTACTATTATTTAAACATTCATAGGAAATATTAGAACTTCCTCCAGGGAATATACCCCAAGACATAAACAACCAAAGCGAATCATGTGGTTAACACTTAAGGATCAATGTGATACAGTAACTAAGGTTCTGTTTTGGAGTAGAGCTGGATTATCTGCTTAAGAGGTATGTTTTTGAAGACCCCATTAGTAAAATAAAAATATGAAGAATATAGCTGCCCTGTCTTGCAAAACTAAAAGAGATGCAGTGATAAGTGATGAGTCACACAAAGTGCACACCTACACTGCAGAATTAATGTATCTTGACACTACGTTAACTGCCATGGCTCAATGTTATGGAATCATGGGAGCTGTGGTTTTACAAGGTCTTCAGTCTTTTCTAACAATGAGTCCTGATGCCTCAGCAAAATACAACTCCTCTGGAATTCAGCCATGATAATGTAGATGCACACTAAGTCTTACCAAAAGGTTCTGCCCAATTAACTGGAAAAAAATGCACAGTAAGTAACTTAAAATGAATATATGTTATTAAACATTACTGTAAATAACATTCCTCGTGGAGTGAGGTTAGTTCTTATGAGGATGTTTGATGCATGCTTGGCAGAGCAGAGAGTACAAGGAGATCTGAGATCACTCCAGCCAACCCTCCACCCTCAGCCTTCCGAAATGTCTGAAATGCTTCACATTTCCAATGGTTATTTTACAGGTATACCATGCAAATATAATGATAAAATATCTGGAAGTGATGGTCATATCAAGAAAACAATACTACTCAATCTCATCCAAATATCCTCCCCTTCCTCCCACCCATACTGGACTTTTCCAAGGGTTGGCAGCAACAACAAGTGATTTCCAGCTCTTTAATGTATGCTAGATGGCTAATTGAGAATTCCAAATTATGCAATCAGCTCAAAATATGGAAACGGTGTAATATTCTGGTTGGCTTAATGCTGTCCACATTTCACATACATGAAGTTAGTGGTGGTTAGTAGCTTCCATGCTTGTGGTATCATGAACCGTTTCAATCAAAAGTTTGGAGGAGCTAGCCAAGATGCAGAACCTTATTTCCAAATAGATACAGGATCTTTGACTGGTTCTATACTGTCAAATACTGCAGTTTAAACTGCATTATATGGTCAGATTGAAGAAAAGCCTGAAGAAAACGGAAGTCCTCTACCAGCCCGCACCACAGGAAGAACACCATCATCCCCATGTCAGCATAGGCAAATCTGTGCTTAAGTCCGTTCAGCAATTCACCTACCTGGGAAGCATCGTCTCTTCAGACGCCAAGATTGACAAAGAGATAGATCACAGATTAGCAAAGGCATATAGTGTATTTGGAAGGCTTCACAAAAGAGTCTTGAGCAACAAGCACCTGAGGCAAAGCACCAAAATCAGTGTGTACAGAGCTATCGTACTGTCTATTTTCCTTTATGGGTCTGAAACATGGGTCACCTATTGCCAACACCTACGACTCCTCGAATGCTTTCATCAGCGCTGTCTTCGCACAATCCTAAATGCAAGCTGGACCGACTATGTTACTAATGTTGCTGTCCTTGAGCAAGCAGGGATCACCAGCATTGAGGCCATGCTATTGAGGACACAGGATGTCTCTAGGATGGAGGACCACCGCCTCCCAAAGATACTACTCTAGGGTGAACTCGCCACGGATCAGCGCAAGAGAGGGGCCCCCAAAAAGAGATATAAGGACTCCCTGAAACAACATCTCAGGCTCGGCCAGATTGATCACCAGCAATGGTCCAGCCTGGCCTCACATCAGGAGGCATGGAGACGCACTATCCACAATGTTGCGGCCTCTTTCGAGAAGACAGGCAGAACAAGTCTCGAAAAGAAACGACAACGCAGAAAGAACCGCAACTTGTAAACAACATCACCCAAGGAGACTTTCTGTTGTGCTTTCTGCAACCGAACTTGCCTATCTCAGATTGGCCTTTTTAGTCATCAACACTCCTGAAAAAAGTGTGGGATGAGTCCTTCCTAAGAATCTTCGTTCGCAAAGTAATGCCAAGAGAGATATGGTCAGATTAGAACCATATAATGCAGTTCAAAACTACACTGCACTGCACTATATGGTTCTACACTGAGCATATAATGCAGTTCAAACTGCACTATCTGGCAGTATGGAACTAGACAAAGTTTATTTATTTATTTATTTATTCGTTCGACTTAATATACCGCTCTGGGGCCCAGAGCGGTTTACAGTTAAAAATAGATAAACACATAAAATGCAATAAAACCAGATTAAAACCCCCGGTTAAAATCAAATTCCAGCAGAACTGTGATGGCAGTAGGAATATGCTGGCAGCAACACAACAGGATGCTGATAACACGGCATTGGCTATGGACCAAATGCCTGTCTGAATAGCCAGGTCTTTGCGGCTCTGCGGAACGGCATACATCCCGGATGGCTCGCAGCTCTTCAGGGAGGGTGTTCCACAGGGTTGGCGCAGCTACGGCAAATGCCCTCTGCCGCGTGCTAGCAAGTCTATAGACCTTAATGCCAGGCACATCCAATAGATTAAGCCCCTCTGAGTGCAGTGATCTCCTGGGCACATAAGGGGTAAGCCGCTCCCTCAAGTACACTGGCCCCAAACCATATAAGGCCTTGAAAGTTAAAACTAACACCTTGAAGGTGACCCGGAATTCAATAGGAAGCCAGTGCAGCTCGCGCAAGAGTGGAGTCACGTGGGCAGATCTTGATGCTCCTGAGAGCAGACGTGCTGCAGCGTTCTGCACCAGCTTGAGTTTCCGGATCACCGACAAGGGTAGTCCAATGTACAGCGCATTACAGTAATCGAGCCTCGAGATGACCGTGGCTTGGATCACCGTGGCCAGGTCGCAGCGGGAGAGGTAAGGAGCCAGACGTTTTGCCTGTCGTAGGTGGTAGAAAGCTATCTTGCAGGCGCAGGCAAGTTCGTGTGTCTATCCCAGGCATGGGCAAACTTTGGCCCTCCAGGTGTTTTGGACTTCACAATTCCTAACAGCCAGTAGGCCAGGCATGGGCAAACTTCGGCTTTCAGTATCTAACTGCCTGATCTTGGTTGAGTCACTCTCTCTCAGTCTCAGGCCCCATCTGCACTGCCAGATTATGCGGTTTCAGAATGCATTAGTATAATCCAGTTCAGGGCAGTTAAGATTGCATTACGTGGTAATATCAGCGGAGGAAGGAAAACAGGAAAGCTCTGCTGAGATCTGGCCAGGTAAACCCTGCCCTGAGTTGGAAATGGCTGGAAGGCACACAACACTACGTTGCATCATCCTTTGGGTAGCTGTGGCTGCCACGCAATGCAAACTTTGCTGTTGTTGTTGCATGCCGTCAGCTCATTCTTGAGATCACATGGTGTCCTTGGCCATGTTTGTTTATATATTATGTATTTATTTATTATTTAAAGCCTTTATATTCTGCCCTGCTCGCCCCGCAAGGGACTCAGGGCGGAGCAGAACATATATAGGCAGGGCCGTAGCCAGGATTTTTGTTCGGGGCTGAGTTTGGTTCGGGGCTGAGACCGGTGGAAGAGGGTCTACCCTAGCAAACCTTTTGTATTGTTATCCCAATAACCCCATGAATGTGGGATATAATGAGCATGGTGATCCGATCATGATATGAATAAACATAACAGTTTAAATAATGTACCAGTAAGGCCTTCTCGCGGACCACCCTGAGAATTTCGGGGGGGGGGCTGAAGCCCCCTTAGGCCCCCCCCCTATCTACATGCCTGAATATAGGGCAAACATTCAATCCCAGGACATAAAACTATAAATATACACAAGCATTAAAATCACTTAGATCTACTTTGAAATCAGCTATTTAAAAGCATCTCAAGGCACCATGCAAAAGAAAGGCTATACAGCAGGCCTGGGCAAACTTGGGCCCTCCAGGTGTTTTGGACTTCAACTCCCACCATTCCTAACAGCCGGTAGGCTGTTAGGAATGGTGGGAGTTGAAGTCCAAAACACCTGGAGGGCCCAAGTTTGCCCAGGCCTGATCTAAAGTTAAAGAAAGACCCCCTTTAGGCCCTTGCTACCCATAAGGTCCCAACACACACCGCCAAGAGAGCTATTAGGGAGGCTGGGCCTCTAGGAAGAGGGCTCCTTACCAGCAAGGCCAGGCCGAAGAGGCACCAGCCCGTCACCAGGTCCGTCTGGGCGGTAAAGGCCGCCATCTTTAACTTCCGGCAACAACCCGGCCAGCAAGGAGACGACGGCGCCGCCGCGAGAGGCACAGGGGAGGGGCTAGCGGGGCTGGGCGGGGCCCAAAGCAGTGACGTCCAACCAATCCGAACGAGGTTGCTATAGCAACTGCAAAACAACTCCGCAACGCCCCCGAGGCAAATCCAGGCAGGGGATTGGTTGGCCTCGTGGTCTTCTAGGCCGCTAAGAAGGAAGGCGAAGCAGCGAGCCTATCACGTTTGAGGGATGGGATGATTTGCATTGCGCGGCTGCTCCCAGCACAACCCAACTATGGGTGCATCTCCACTGCAGACACTAAAACTGCCTTTTCCTCTATGCTACTAAATTATGCGGCTAATAGTTGGGCTCTTTTTGGCAGAGAAGGCTAAAGATCTTGCAAATGAAGATTCTTAGGAAGGACTCATCCCACGCTTTTTACAAGCGCATTGATGACTAAAAAGGCCAATCTGAGATAGGCAAGTCCGGTTGCAGAAAGCACAGCAGAAAGTCTCCTTGGGTGATGTTTCCAAGTTGCGGTTCTTTCTGCGTTGTCGAGACCCGTTCAGCGTGTCTTCTCGAAAGAGGCCGCAGCATTGTGGATAGTGCGTTTCCATGCCTCCCGATGTGAGGCCAGGGTGGACCATTTTTGGTGATCAATCTGGCCGAGTTTGAGATGTTGTTTCAGGGAGTCCTTATATTTCTTCTTTGGGGCGCCTCTCTTGCGCTGACCCGTGGCGAGTTCACCATAGAGTAGTATCTTTGGGAGGCGGTGGTCCTCCATCCTAGAGACATCCTGTGTCCTCAATAGCATGGCCTCAATGCTGGTGATCCCTGCTTGCTCAAGGACAGCAACATTAGTCACATAGTTGGTCCAGTGCATATTTAGGATCATGCGAAGACAGCACCTATCGCCAACACCTACGACTCCTTGCAAAACTACAGTTTCTCTAATTCCATAGTCTTAAACCATGGCACTTAAAGCGGTCCTCTAGTCTTGGCCCTTTCCACACAGCTGTATAAAATCCACATTGAGCTGGATTATATGGTAGTGTGGACTCGGACAATCCAGTTCAAAGCAGATATTGTGGATTATTTGCCTTGATATTCTGGGATATATGGCTGTATGGAAGGGCCTGTTGTTTATGTGCTCACTTATGTGCTCGCTTCCGACTCTTCGTGACCTCATGGACCATCCCATGCCAGAGCTCCCTGCCGGCCGTGGCCACCCCCAACTCATTCAGAGTCAACCCAGTCACTTCAAGCATACCATCCATCTATTTTGGTTGGCCCCTCTTCCCTTTTCCTTCCTTTCCCCCCAGCATCATTGTCTTCTCTAAGCTTTCCTGTCTTCTCATGAGGTGGCCAAAGTACTTCTTCAGCTTTGTCTCTAATACCCTTCCCTCCAGTGAGCAGCTGGGCTTTATTTCCTGAAGTATAGACTGGTTGGATCTTCTCGTGGTCCACGGCACTCTCAGAACTTTCCTCCAACACCACAGCTCAAAAGCATCTATCTTCCTTCGCTCAGCCTTCCCTATGGTTCAGCTCTCACATCCGTAGGTTACTACAGGGAATACCATTGCTTTTACTGTAGATGCGCCATAATTTAGCAGCTCTGCCTCTGAATGTGTCCCAATGGTGTTTGCTTCAGATATCAATACTGGGACAATACCACCACCACCAATGCAGCAAGACTAAGACCTCTTCCACACAGCTGTATTATACAATCCACATTGATATATATATAGCAGTGTGGAGTCAGGGCCCTTCCACACAGCCCTCTATCCCAGAATATCAAGACAGAAAATCCCACATTATCTGAGTGTGGACTCAGCTAACCCAGTTAGCTTTGAACTGGAATATATGGCAGTGTGGTCTTGGATAACCCAGCTCAAAGAAGATATTGTGCGATTATCTGCCTTGATATTCTGGGTTATATGGCTGTGTGGAAGGGCCCTCAGTGTCATACTAGCTAGGGAATTCAGAAAATAATAATAATAATAATAAATCCACCGAGTTCTACACAGACTGATGAGGGTGTTCAGAGTGATCTCCAAGAGGTGTTTTTCAAGAGCTTGTATCTTCAATATATGGCAGTGTGGATTCAGATTATTATCGTTATTTCATGTCAAAAGTATTGCATAAATAAACTAGTATAAAACTGACAAAATAGAGGGAACACAGGTGGTTAAATAATTTTAGACCACAAATGGGCAGATAATCCCACATCTGAGTGTGGACTCATATAACCCAGTTTAAAGCAGATATTGTGGGATTTTCTGCCTTGATATTCTGGGATATAGGGCCCACAATGTTCAATCTTATTTCTCTCACACTTAGCAGCTACTTACTGTCACACTTTGGGGGCGGGGCATGCCAGCTAGCTTGTATGTAGAGCCTATAGACTGGCGTAGGTTTAAGACATCTTGTGATTATTCTACATGTTTCGTTCAGTGCTGTGTTCACCTGCTTCACGTGGACAGACTTGTGCCAAACAGGGTAGGCATACTCAGCAGTTGAGCAAGACAAAGCCCGCCTTGTCATTTCTGATTGGAGATACTTCTCTGTATATTGTTTTTATTTATATGCCTGTATTTTTATTTTTGCTGCTGATGTTTTTGATTTTTATTTATTGTATTTGTTGTTTGGGCCTGGCCTCATGTGAGCTGCCCCGAGTCCCCATCGGGGAGATGGTGGCGGGGTATAAATAAAGATTATTATTATTATTATTAAAGCCAGGGTTGATGTTCTTATTAATTTGGGGTCCGAACCCCATGTGCTGCTAGTAAATTTCCATGGGATGTTTTTGCGTACAGCTAATTTGTGCTTGGTGTTCATACAGTGTTTCCTAAATATTTATGTTCAATCTAAGGTGACGCTGGGATATTTAGGATGGGAACATTGTTTCTTCTTCGAGGGCTCTGTGAATGCACACGAATCTCGAGGCTTGTAAATAATGGTTGTTATTATAGCAAATTCAAAGCAAATACATGTTAAATCACACAATAACAAAATGATAAGCAAACGTCCATTTGTAATCCAAACGCCGTTGCGTAAATAAATTTGTAATCCCCACACCGATGCGTTTAATAGGGTAGACCCCAAATGGGGTGGTCGGTGGTGTACCGGTGTCGTTGAAAGCCGACGAGGACGCAGGTGCGTGGGCCCTTTCCACGTTCGACCTGGCTGGTCTTTGTCAAGGCTATGCGACAAGTGGGTAGAGGTGTCCACAAAGGTAGGTGACCATTTCAGTCTATAAGAAATTATATACAATGGGTCATCTCGATATCCATAAAGCAATCCACATAGAACACAATTATACATAAGGTGGCATGGTATGCAATATCAATTAATACCACATATGGCAATCAATACATCATAGTTAGAAAAGGCAACAATCCAATAATAACACAGGGCAAACAAACATACCTAGAGCATAGGGCGAGAAGTGTGTCTCCCTATGTGGTCATGGCAAATGCAAAGACTTAGAGCTAACAAAGCAATTAAGTACACATTGGAGGCAAGGAGCACAGGTGGGGCTGGGGAGAAGGGAATGGAGTATAGGTAGAGTCTTAAAGGGTTAGATCATGAATGCGTAATTTTTCATTGAGGCCGGAGAGCTGCTCGCTGTTGAGTTTTAAAATCCAGGCCGCTTCT
>JARBWK010000003.1:100350948-100374423 GCA_030556195.1 Anolis apletophallus
ACGCCACCGATAAGCTGGGCTTGCCGGTGTCATCTCAGAGGCTGTCTAATTGGGTGGCTTCCCTGGTTGAGTTGTGCTATCAGATAGCCCGTCAACCATGTCCCCCTAGAGTTAAGGGCCGCTCGACGAGAGCAGTGGCCACGTCGACGGCTTTCCTCCAGGGGATTCCTCTGGTCTCAATATGTAGGGCGGCCATCTGGGCCAACCCCTCCACCTTCACATCCCATTACCGGGTAGACACCCTATTTGGAAGGGAGGCGGCGTTTGGTCGAGCGATCCTCACTCCCAAAGGCCTACAGGGATAGGGTCTAACAGACGACCCTGTTTTGTTGCTCCCTCTAGTGTTCAGATCGACAGTTCTTGGGTCGATCAGACCTCTCCACCATGGTCGAGAGGCTAAGTGTTTACCGTTCCCTGGGCCCCAGGGTCACAGTCTACCTGTTAAAGCGCGCTTTACCTAGAATTCTATGGTTCTATGTGGCACCGGTTGTGCACTGATACTGTGAGGCCTGCGTGCCTGACATGAATGGTGCTTGTTGCACTTACTGTTGTGAGGCCTGGGTGCCTGGCATGAATGGTGCTTGTTGCACTTTATACCGTGAGGCCTGTGTGCCTGACATGAATGGTGCTTGTTGCACTATGTTTACAAGTTGGGAGCATGTCTTCCACTCTTATTTATTACAGTGTTGATAATGTTATTTATACATATTGCTGGTTGCAATAAACCTGTTTGGTTTTTCAAAATTGGCTGGTTTGTTCCCACCTCCTTTACCTTAGCTCGGTAAGTCTTCATAAGTATGCATTCACAGAGCCCTCGAAGAAGAATGGTAGGTTACATACCTGTGACCATCTTTCTTCGAGTGGAGCTCTGTGAATCCACACGAACCTGCCCGGCCGTCCCCTCTATCTCAAACCACCCTTTCCTAGTTGCAAATGTGGCGTAGGAATGGGGTGGGCGCGCATGGAGGCGCCTTTTATGCCCTCCGGGCCGGCTGGGTGGAGCTACCGCCAAAACTTTTCAAACTGGGAAAGTTTCCGTTGGAAGCCCGCGCTGGTGCGCAAACTTCATAAGTGTGGATTCACAGAGCTCCACTCGAAGAAAGATGGTCACAGGTATGTAACCTACCATTGAGTTCTCAGCCTTCCCAAGTAACTTTCAATTTCCTGTTGGCTTCATGGTTACGTAGATTGGATTCAGATAACACACCTTAAAGCAGATATATTGTGGGATTTTCTGCCTTGATATTCTAGGTTATATCGCTGTATGGAAGGACCCTGAGTCCGCATTGCAATATATTCCAGTTCAAAGCAGAAAATGTGGGATTTTATTCAGCTGTGTGGAATGGGCCCCAGTTCAACGCAGATATTGTGGATTATTTGCTTTGATATTCTGAGTTTTGTGGCGGTGTGGAAGGCCCTTAATGGCTTTGTAGGTGAATAATAGAATAAGTGCATTAGTAAATTAATAAAACGTGCGTTCAGTGGAAACATTCCCATTGTAAAGGCACTTTAGTCTTTTGTTTATATAGTCTGTTTATATAAAAGGAAAACTTCATGAGAAACCCAGGATTTTTATAGTTTTCTCAGGCAAGGTATATATTTACTCCAAAGATTACATGAGGGAAAAAATCCCACTTAAATGATGCCTGGTCAAACACCCCCACCCCCAGATTGCACACTTGAGTTTTCCATTACTTTAACCCAGTTAATAAATAACTACACTAAAAATGTTTCCTTTAATTCAATGGGAAGAATTCCTTACAAGTGAGAAAAGGGTCAGGCAGATCCCTAAAAGGAGGAAAGAAAAGTTAAGATACAACCATCTTTCCTCCTGAACCAGAAATGAGGTGCTAAAATCTCATGATAGTAAAGGTAAATGGGAGTTGTCTTTTTCTTTTCTTTTGGTGAGGGATATTTTCAAGCCATTGTTAGTTGAATTGATGGATACAGAGAGCTGACTATAATGAGAGAGCAGAGGTAGCAGAAGAGAGAAAATGGTGTAATTTTTTCTTGCATTTTT
This sequence comes from Anolis apletophallus, assembly GCA_030556195.1. NCBI lineage: Eukaryota > Metazoa > Chordata > Lepidosauria > Squamata > Anolidae > Anolis > Anolis apletophallus. The sequence goes on from JARBWK010000003.1 coordinate 100,352,969, forward strand.
TTTACTTTACATTATATACAATATTATCATGCAATTACAAGGCACTATTTACAATTCCTCATTATCCCCTCCACCCCCCTAATCTAGTTTAAAGCAGATAATGTGGATTATCTGGCTTGATATTAAAGAGGCTCCTCCCTTCCTCCTCCTCTTCTTCCTCCTCTTCCGCGGAGGACCTCACAACCTCTGGGGATGCCTGCCATAGATACAGGCGAAACGCCAGGAGAGAATGCTTCTGGAACATGGCCGTAGTACAGCCCGGAAAAGACAGAACATCCCAGCAATTTAACAATTCAATTTGGGAAAGCAATTTGCAAATTCGATGCAAAGCAATTAACAATGGTTATTTGTCCCTTCAGTATTGCACTAACATTTCTACTTTTCCCAGCTTTGGGACAGTACTTCCTAACTAATTCTAATTTTTTTCTGGGTACAGCTTCCTACCCAAAGAACCAGTGAGAATTATTCTCAGGAAATTGTCTCACACAACTACTAGGCTGGCTCTCTTCTTCCTCTCTGTCTGAAACCACACACTGCACATAAGTCAGTGGCAGAACATTACACCCCATCATCTTTATATGCAATATCTTCTGGCTATTGCTCTTTCAGCACATATTAATTGTATGGTATTCTTGGGAGCCCTTGATTTAGAACTGGGCTGTCCAACTTCTACCGGACCTGTGGCCGGAATTCCAGTTACTGATGACCTGGGGGGCCGAAGGGTCTGCCTCCGCCCCCGCTCCGCCCCTCCCGGCTCCGCCCCTCCCTGGCTCCACCCCTGCCCTGCCCCCTCCCTGGCTCCACCCTCAACCCGCCTTGGAGGTGTCTGTGGAGGACACCGGGGCTTTGACTTGGAGATAGAGATGAACACCAAAATCCCAGTCTCAAGTCCCAGTCCCTGCTTTGAACTGGATTATATTGCAGTGTGGACTCAGGGCCCTTCACACAGCCATATAACTCAGAATATCCAGGAAGGAAACCCCACAAAACCTGCTTTGAACTGGATTATATTGTAGTGTGGACTCAGGGCCCTTCACACAGCCATATAACGCAGAATATCCAGGCAGGAAACCCCACAAAACCTGCTTTGAACTGGATTATATTGCAATGTGGACTCAGGGCCCTTCACACAGCCATATAACGCAGAATATCCAGGCAGGAAACCCCACATAACCTGCTTTGAACTGGATTATATTGCAGTGTGGACTCAGGGCCCTTCACACAGCCATATAACGCAGAATATCCAGGCAGGAAACCCCACAAAACCTGCTTTGAACTGGATTATATTGCAATGTGGACTCAGGGCCCTTCACACAGCCATATAACGCAGAATATCCAGGCAGGAAACCCCACAAAACCAGCTTTGAACTGGATTATATTGCAGTGTGGACTCAGGGCCCTTCACACAGCCATATAACGCAGAATATCCAGGCAGGAAACCCCACATAACCTGCTTTGAACTGGATTATATTGCAGTGTGGACTCAGGGCCCTTCACACAGCCATATAACGCAGAATATCCAGGCAGGAAACCCCACAAAACCTGCTTTGAACTGGATTATATTGCAATGTGGACTCAGGGCCCTTCACACAGCCATATAACGCAGAATATCCAGGCAGGAAACCCCACAAAACCAGCTTTGAACTGGATTATATTGCAATGTGGACTCAGGGCCCTTCACACAGCCATATAACGCAGAATATCCAGGCAGGAAACCCCACAAAACCTGCTTTGAACTGGATTATATTGCAGTGTGGATTCAGGGCCCTTCCACACAGCCATATAACCCAGAATACCTGCTTTGAACTGGATTATCGGAGTCCACACTCATATAATCTGGTTTAAAGCAAATAACATGGGATTTTATTCAGATGTGTGGAAAGGAAGGCAAATAAGAAGCCAGGGCCCTTCCACACAGGCCTATAACCCTGAATGACAAGGCATAATATTCATTCTGCCTCTGCTAATAATAATAATAATAACAATAATAACAACAACAACAACAACAACAGGTTCCTGGAGTAGGAGACCTCCAAGGGCCATCCAGGGCCATCCAGTCCAATCTCCTTCTGCTATAGGGGAAAACACAATCAAAGCATTCCTCACAGATGGCCATTCAGCCTCTGATGATAATAATATAATAATAATAATAATTACAATGGGTTCCTAGAATAGGAGACCTCCAAGGGCCATCCAGTCCAATCTCCTTCTGCCATAAGGGGAAAACACAATCAAAGCATTCCTCAGCCATGTTGAATCAAACCTAAACTCTCCTGAGAGCAACAGAAAGTACTGAACCTTGAGTTTGGGAGTTCTCCTCCATCCAGAGAGCACTGTGGACTCAAATAATGATGGATCAGGACCAAACTTGGCACGAAGCCTCAGGAGAGGAGGAAGCCGGAAAGGGAATGAATGAGCACCCCCCCCCTGCTCCGAACTCGGCCCCGCCCCTTTTTCGCTCCGGCCACGCCCCCTCTCACTCGTGCACTCTCTCTCTCCTTCCCTCTTTCCTTCAGGTGGTGGAAGGGGGAGGAATGAAGGGGGGAAAAGAGAGAAAGAAGGAGGGAGGGAGAGGGGGGGGGGAGGAGGAAGTAGGAGGAGGAGGAAGAGAGCCTGCTCCTCCTCCTGCCCCGCCCCTCACCCCCCCGCGAAAAAAATAAATAAAATATATTCCAAAAAAATATTCCAAAAAAATATTTAATTTTTTAAAAAAAAAAATCTTAAAAGGCAGATATCTTGCAGGAGGGTAGGGGGCCGTGGGGAAGGGGTTGGGGGCCATATACGGCCCGGGGGCCGCCAGTTGGACAGCCCTGATTTAGAACAAGGTGGGATTGTTCCATTATCAGCTAAGTCAATGGGCATGTGTCATACAAGGTCCAGAGTGCAAATGGGTCAGTGTGGCATCATAATATTAATCTGTTGAGAAGACATTCCTTCTGAATTTTTTGATCATGATAGAAATAGCAAAAGCATCTCTTGTAGATTATTCTGGAGCTGATGTTCTTGGTGCACATCCTGTAGGATTACCAGGCCTGCTAATTGAAGCAATCAATAATTCTTTTTTGTCCACAGCAGCTGGTGCAAAGCAGTTAATTGGTGTAACTATATATGTCAATAAAACACAAAGACAGCTCTACAAATGCTTGTTCCGTCATTCATTAAAAGACTGTAAGCTAAGAGGAGATATGTATGCTAAGGAATGCTGGTTAATGCCTTTAGGATCTTATGAGTTCCTATAGTCTTGTTTTCTGTAGCAATGTTGTAGAAATGTTATGCAACAATAAAATACAGTTGTCTCCGAAAGCACTGATTTTATCCTTGCATGTTTTTCTGCTACTCCAGAACTACATTCATCTCACCTTTCCTGCCAACCACTTAGGACATATATGGCATTAGGACATATACCTGCAACCAGAGGTGAGTGAGCAAGTGCTAACTTTGAATGCCTTGCGGATACAAAATGGTGTTGGCTCAGGGAAATCTGCATCCCCTTTCACCTCCAAATATCTGAGAAGGAAAGTGGTGAAAGTAGTCAAGATACTCTATGAGTAGAAAAGGACATCATGCACATACGTAGCCCACTTCCACTGTCATCTGCCTTCAACAGTACTCAATTAGGACTGTGCTTCTGAGCAGTGCCAGCTGATCTGAAATCAAAAGCCAAGGGCTTGCAGAGTAGTGAAGCTTGTATATGCTGTAATAGAAAGAGCCAACCGTCTGGAGAAATTCTGTTTTACTTTTAAGTTAAGATCAATAAAAGGGAAGTGGAGAAGGAAGAAGAAAACAGTTGTGCCTGGAAATAAGAACATAAAGGTGGTGTTCAGGCTGATGGTGGGAGCCCACAGGGAAAGTCAAGTAAGTAATTTGTTCCAGTGATGCCTGCAGCTGAACTAAATACTCTGCTAGACCAGAACTTCTGTATCCAGGAACCGCCCCATCCCACCAAATGGAGACATTTGAAAGGACAAACTCCCTGGCTTGCAGCCTGGCACGTTGACACCTATCTGGGATTCTTTGCCCGGCTCATTCCTGCATTGGTGTGCTAGATTTCAGAATTGCACTCCCAGAGGTAAGCAGTGTAACTTATGTTCGGGCCAGGTTTTAGCGGTGCCAAAGTTGTCACAGGCACAAAGGCCTCAAATTTGAGAATGCCAAGACTTGGCTAGCTTAGGCGTAGAAGGCTTAGCTATTAAATTGATGGGACCCAGGCCCAGTTTCTCCTCTGGGGTTCCTCAGCATCAGTACCTGCAGCCACAGTACAACTGGATTTGAAAAATCTCCATGCTGCAATCAAAGACTCATTCCTCCTCATTCAGGAGGACTGAGTGCAAATACACGCTTTATTCATGTTTGGATTATTTGTTCCTTGAAGAGGAAGGCAAGGAGAGAAAAACAATAAAATAGCCCCTTTCTCTCTTTGTGCCCCGTTTTCAGTCACTGTGAATGATTATGGACACATGCTTGTATGTGTGCTCTTTTCCAGATTTTGGGAAAGCACAAGCTGTAACTAATCAGAATCAGGGATTCTGCATTCTTAAACTTCAAAGACTCAAAGACAATAAAGACGTCCCTCATGTTCCTGTTATATCTATCTGGCTGAAGCTTCATTGAACAAAACTCACCCATCCTTAATGTTATATCATTTTGAGAGGAAAGATTCCTCACAACATATATTGTATATTTGAAATAACATTTTTAAATAATAGAGGCAATCTGTGGCCATTTATACTCTTGTATATTTTAATTTCCAGATTCACATTAACTTACATATTCGATGCCTATTATGTCATTTTAATACTTTCATTTTGGTAACTTGTTAAATCCATCAGGTGCCCTCTTCTATATTTGTGTAGAACAGCGAACAGCTGTTGGCTGTTAGCATTTTCAAGAGCTTTTATGGCTTCATATACCTCTATCATATTTCTAGTGAATTGTCTTTTTTTAAAGCTGAGGAGCTATCATATTTTTAACATTTTGTACAATAAATACTCCTATGAGGCTATGTGATCACATTTTACTTGTTTATTTTTCTCTGTTCCTTACCTAGTTCTACATAATCTTCAAAAGTATTACATCTATCCTACTGATTAATAGCATCATTCAGGGCAGCCCAAGACACTATGCTGCCTCAGGCAAAAGGAGATAAGCATTCGCAGCCCATTCTATCAAGGGAAGCCTGCAAGTCCCACAGTTAAATCTTACTTTAATGCTCAAGATATCATCCCCAATACCTGAAAACTACTTAGGAATTCTGGACAGAAATCATGGCAGAGATTTATTTATTTATTTCCTATATTTATACCCCACTCTTTTCCCCCCAAAGGGGGACTCAGGACGGCCTAACAAAAGCATCATAAAAACAACCACAGTACAATCAAAATGTTAAAAATTTCGAAACAACAATTAAAACTATTAATTAAGACACATCCATTAAAATCGAAACCCAAAAACCCGTCTGGGTCAATTCATTGCCATAAGTTGTGTGATCTTCTTCCACTTGCTGCTCACTGATCAAATGGTCCCATAACCAGGTCTTAATTTTCCTTCTAAAAGACAAGAGGGAGGTGGCCAATCTGATATCTCTAGGGAGGGTGTTCCATAGGCGGGGGGAGGGCCCCTGCTGAGAAGGCCCTATCTCTCGTCCCCATCAAAAGCGTTTGCAATAGTGATGGGATCGAGAGCAGGGCCTCTTCTGAAGATCTTAAACTTTGTGATAGTTCATGGCAGGACACAGATGACACAGTATCTGAAAACGTTTGCTTTGTTACAGAGAAATGTTTTTCAGGTGATGTATATTTTATGGGTTTCTTCACTGGCTACATCTTAACAAAATAATAAAAGGACAACAGTAGATTATATTATAAAACACACAGTTAGCTATCGTTATCCACTGGGGTTTGGTTCCTGAACCTCCTTGTGGATACCAAAATCCACGGATTCTCAAGTCCTGCCTTTTCCTCTGGAATGCCTAAATTTAGTCTGGCTCCAATTGTGGGACTATTGGCTATTTCCCAAGGCATGAGTAGAATCTGAATTACTCATTTCCAAATGCCTCTTACATGTATGCAAGTGCCGTCGAAGATGTACTGGATGGCGGTCATTCAAGGAGCGCGAGGACCTGTCGCCCCATGCCCCGTTCTGTTGTGGTTTCTCCCCTTCCTCATCACATTGGGAGAAGCCCTTTTTTGGCGGCTTGACCCAACTTTCCTTATGGAAAGAACATTCAATTTTCTGCCATTGCCATTTTTGCAGTAGCGGCAGCACTTCAGCCGCAGAGCTGCCCCAGAAGTAGTTATCTGGTGTGTGATGCGACCCATTGGGCTCCATGGCTGAAGGTTGAAAGTACAATCAAGCCACCAAAAATAAAGAGGTCCTTAGTGCTTTCTTGCAAGTGTATTCAGAAACTCAGAGTTGCTTACACAAAGTTGGCAAGTAAAAGTTGGTGAAACTGTCTCATCATACCTGAATAAACGGAGAAGCCCCTAATGTGAAATATCTTGGTGCACATCACACTGTAGCAATGGAAATGTGCTTTTCTAGACTAGACTGTTAAGTGATGCAAATAAGACATTGAATTTTTCTTAATTTCTTATCTTGTCAGGCTAGAATACCAGACATATACCTTGCATTGCTTGATTGGCAATTCCCCTTTCTACTGCATGCAGTTGGAAGACCTGGAAGACTAGCTTCATCTTGTGATGACACAAATTAAAGATCGGATCTAAGAACTTTGCCTTATGAAAGATGTGTATGTACACATGATACTCTTGGTGAAAGTATTACCCTTCACTTGTCTCTTCTGAAAAAGGAACATACTGTTTTGACCTACCCTGTCTCACTCTCAAGTGATCTATTTGTTGCTGTCAATACAGAGAGCTATTTTCTGTGTTGATGCTCCACCCATGATCCTTCAAAGCAAGTGATAGAATCTCAAATACCCTTCTGTTTTCACTGCAGGGATTTTGTCCAAAAGTTAAAACAACATGTTTATATTCAGATCAACGGGGCTATCAGAGTATAGGGACCCTTTTACATTATGCAGTTATAGCATCATGATTCCACTCAAACTGCCATGGCTGGATATGGTGGAATCCTAGTATTTGCAGTCTAGGAGTTAAGAATTTTCAACAAGAAAGCTCTGTTGCTTCATCAAACTACAAGCACCAGGACTCCACAGAATGTTGCCATGGCAGTTAAAAGTAGAATCATAATAATATAACTCTTTAGTGTGAACAGGGTTTTTTTTTTGTAAATACAAGTTGAACCAAAGATCCACCTGATGAGACTTGTTCCCACTCCAAAAATCATCTTGCCTCATCCACAAAATTTTATATGAAGTCCAGATGATATTGTCTTCCATTTGTGATCTACTTTTTGCCCTTATCAATGCGTCCTCTGTCTTTTCTATTTACACTCACACATTAAGGGGCAAAAATAAGATGGGCAGGGCATATAGCACGAACAAAAGACATGTTGACTAATAAACTGAATACCAAGAGACCACAAGCAACCCTTGAGCAGACCTCATACTGTAGCGGAAGTTGGAGTCCCAGAACTCCCAAGGCAAATACCTTTGTGCCTGGCTGCTGTTACTTAGCGAGCACTTGGACGGATGACGCGACAATTTTACTGCTGTTCAATGAAACCAGCCTTTATTGTATCACATCAGCTGATGGGCCTGCCTTCCTTACAGAACAATGCCGCTTGAAGACAGAACCCAGAACTTTTCCAGTGTACAGGTTTTATACCATCAATGGAGTCAACATTTAGTCCCTCCCTTCTTCATACCTTGGCATTGGCTGGCATTCATGAAACCACATTACACTACCCAATTAAACAAAGCATTCTAGCATCTTATTCCTATTTGCTAATAAACTGTGGCGCAGTGTGAATTTCCATCATTGTTCTATGTTATTGCTTTATGAGCGACATGTTCCCAAATTGTTACTTTACTACCGGAAACCTGCCAAGTGGAAGCTTTCATTTGCCATGCGCGTCTTCTAACCCATCACTTGCTATTTCTTGTGCTGCTGCTGCTGCTGGCAAGCTGCCCCTGCTATTCCATTTCTATTCTAATGCATCACCTCTCTCTGACATTTCTCCTGTTAAAGCATCAATTTCCCCTTTAATACTTGATGGGACGAACCAATGGTTAAACTATTTGGCCAGAAATGGGAAAGGAAAGCACAGAAATGGTAGATTTGCATGAAGCCCAAAGGAGTGGGTTGACAAAAAATCAGATAGGATAGGATTGAGGGGTGGAAATACAGATTAGCAGTACAGTGTGTTGTGACTGATAGCACTAAAGCTAACTGTGAGAACAATCCACATACAAGGTCTCCCTTCTCTTTAGATACACACTTTGGCTATAGAGGACAGGGGGTGAGAAAGCAAGTGGGGTGTAGTTGTAGCAGATAACCATACTCCCACAAGGCAGGCTGCTCGTGCAGACGCAGTAGAAGGGAAAACAGACAACAGGATTTTCTCAGAAAGCTCAGTTTACTTTGTTTCACAGCTGTGAGTCCGTCCCTCAGCACAACATGGTGCTTCCAGGGGGTGGCCCCTCCCCTCTTGTAAGGCACATATTTATACAAGCATCAGGGTTCAACTTATGGTTGCCCAAAATCTTATTATTGGTTAAAAGTTATGTCGCAGCTAGAATTGCAGCCTATCATAATGTAACACGGACTGTCCACGCTTCATTGTTGGAGATACAGTGTTTCTTTATCTCTTTGCATTCCTGCGCATGCTCAGTTTGACTCCCTTCTCTGTTCTGCTGTCTCTGGGCAGATTATTGCTAACTCTGCTATGCCTATGCCTGGTTAGCATTTTCTCCTGATGTTTCTTCTGTAACTCAATGAGTCTCCTTCATAGTGATTGAACATTATGACTTTGGATACTAGGATCTGAATCCATGCTCATTGACCTTGGGCAAGTCACACTCTCTGTCTGATAGCAAGGCAATCCTTCTCAATAAATCTTGCCAAGAAAATCCTGTAATAGGTTTGCCTTTAGCTTGCCATAGGTCAGAAATGACATGTAGACATGAAAAAACAACAAAACATGAAAGAGCTGTCTGTACCTGCAGAGCTGCTAAATGCACTGGATATGTATAAATATTATCTATTTATAATGTACTTAACCTTGGGTTCTATATGGTGGGAAAGGCGAAATGTAAATCAAACAAGAAAATATGATTCCTAAATAGTGAATAAAATATGTAAACCTATGGTATGAGAACGAGACTAGAAAATCAAACACTGCTCATTTTTTGAATTGGATAGGACAGAAATGAAACAAGATCAAGAAAGAATTTTGGTTGTGAAAAATGCCCATGATTTTTATTTATCGTGTCAGAAGCAAATTGAGAATATAGTTATAATGTATAGAAAAAACACAAGCAAAGTTTAAAACTTGGCATTATACTAAATTTCTTTTGAACAGAAGCTGGCCACTTTTAGTGCCTCTGGTGTCACTATAAGAAGGTCCTCCAATGTGAACGTGGCAGGGCTCAGATTTCATCGTAGTAAGTGTTCTGTGGTTTGGTCTTCTCCACTTTGTGAACTCCACTTTGAAGCCTCATTTCTTAAGATTGGCTCTGCATCTCGTGATGCCAGAGAGCAGTCTATTCAATGCCTTCCAAGTTGCCCACTTTTCTGTGTGCCCAGGGGGATGTTTCTCATATGGTATCAACCACTGATTGAACTTCCAGGTTTTAATCTGCCACTTTTGGACTCTTGCTTGCTGAGGTATTCTTGTGAGTATCTCATGTCCATGATGACTTGTGAGTATTGCAAAGCCCATTTGTTAGACATGAGCCCAAAAAGCACATGCAATGAGACTATAGGTCATTTGAAGAGCTCTTACCACTTTCTTTATCATGGTATCACTAGAGAGTCAATGTATACTGCAGTTTGACCCCACTTTAACTGCCATGTTTCAACGCTATGGAATCATGGAAGTTGAAGCCTGGTGAGGCACCATCGCTCTTTGTTTGAGGAAACTAAAGACCCTGTAAAACTAGAACACTGAGCACTGAGTCATGACAGTTAAAGTAATGTCAAACTTTTTTATAATGTAAAACTTTACAGTGTAGATGCACCCACAGACATCATGGATCCCAAGAGGCAGGGCTGTAGCCAGGATTTTGATTCGTGGAGGGCTGAGTTTGATTCGGGAGGGGCTGAGTCTGAGTAAGAGAGGGTCTACCCTACCAAACCTTTAGTATTGTTATCCCAATAACCCCATTAATGTGGGATATAATGAGCATGGCGATCAGATCATGATATGAATAAACGTAACAGTTTAAATAATGTACCAGTAAGGCCTTCTCGCGGACCACCCTGAGAATTTGGGGGGGGGGCTGAAGCCCCTTAAGCCCCACCCCATCCGCTACATGCCTGCCAAGAGGAGTTACTTCACTGCTACTAATGGGATTTACATTTTGCTCTCCTTTCCCTCCATCCCCACATTGCCTAAACCAGGGAGCCTCTGATACAAAATGTATTTCTGTGACTCCAACACTGTCACTTTTCCTTTCTTTTACTGTATGATTTATAAACAAGTCTAGCTATCCTAAGAGAATAAAAAGCCCACATCACGTGATAGAATCAAACTAAAGCATGAGTCATAATTTTTCTGCCAAAATAGCTCTTTAGCCGATGAAAGAAATTGCTTGATGTAACAGACTGGGCTCAGTCTTTTTGGAAAATGCATATCAAAGACCTAGTGTTGTGGATTCAAAGTTATAATATGACAAAAGAAGGGATCCTAGCCTTTTTCAAAATTAAAAGCTAATATTATTTGTCATTACAGAGAAAAGAGTTAATAGCCAATCCTAATTAGTAAAACATAATAGCCAATTGTAATTATTAAGGGTTGCCCATATGCACATGGAATCAGAGCCTGGTGATATTAATTTTTACAACCAGTCTCCCAAATCCCAGTTGCCATGCTAGAAGTAACATTCTGAGATGTCTAATCCAAAAAAGGAAATGTTTCCAAGTTCTGTGCAGAACCCAGATAGATAAGGAAGGTGTACATTTTAAGCTGTTACATGAACACATACTGGAAGAGGAAGAAAATAAGTTAAGGGGCACAAAAGAGAATTAATGTATCAATGCCTTTGATCTGGATTCATTTTTATAATCACTGAGACAACATAAGTTTCAAAGAGAACTGCTTTTCTGAATATACAGTATGGAAATTCTGGCCTGCCACAAAAATTGTACATTGCAGCTTTGTCATAGAAAAATCTTCCAGTAGTTTGATGCTGTCACAGGATGTGGGCTTTTTATTCTCTCCAGGTTTTTAGTATGAGAATAAATACTAAAGAAAAAAAGTCAGGCCACTGGGAGCTTCTCCCTTTCAGCTGGAAGAGAAAGAATTTACAGCCTCTACAACTATCCTGACACATTTCAGGCTGCAAGAAGACACTTTGCATTGCCGAGCGCATAATATACGCCCACCCACACATCTGCTCTTTTTTGCCTCTTAATTTCCATATGGGTTTTTCTGCCTGCCTCTGGCAGAGTCAAAGACATAGAAATTGAGTAACAACAGATTTAGAAACATGTATTTTCTTTGCAGGGAAGCAGGAGTCAGGAGCTATGATGAAATCAATGAAAAAAGCATATAGAAATGGGAATGGCAACCTTTACTTAAAAGGAAGTCCCACCCAATCATCATGTTGTATGTAGGCCTGCAGTCACGAGAGACCATTTTAAATATCTGACCCTATTTGCAATTCAAAACACTGGAAATGCTTCAGAATGCAAAGGAAATGCCACAACATTTTGATGTTTAAGCAAAACCAGACAAAGACATATATAGAGAATATGGATGTGTGCATGAGTTGATGCACTACTTGGTTTTCTTCCCCAACTGAGTGTATCCAAGGGCTGCATCGTCATTATACTTTTCCCAAAATCATTTGGCTTTTAACAGATTTCACAAAGTTGGGTTTCTTCTGGTACTAATGACATATGACACTTGGATATTTCCTTGGAGATTTTAGAATGATTATGTGTGCTCTACTGTGCCTTAAAAAACTGTACCGGATAGTTTTCAATTGGGAACTGGACCCATGTTCTCCTCTTTCATTTCTTACTAGTGATATCCTTTCAGGCAAAGTATTTGAGGTATGGGAATAAGATACTGTACCTCTGGCATCTTGTAGCCAAAGCCGAATCCTTGAGGGTTAAGTTGGGGGATTTTTTAAAAGCAGAGTCAGAATGTCACAGCATTTATGCTTCCCAGCTATGTTTGTGTCCTTTACCTTTTACCTTGGGCCTCGGTAAATGATTCCCCAATGACTATAATCCTTGCACAATACACGGGGTGACTTGGAGGCAACAACAATGGGCTTGTGCAAGAGCTTAGGGGTCTTTTTCTGTTCTTCTCCAATATGAACTAATTTATTCCTGGGAACACTTCCTTGTTCATGTCATCAAATCAGACTTCTCCTTGGGGCTTCCATTGATAAGACCAGCATCCTAAGCACCCTTTTGTTCTTCTGACCTGAGACCCATTGTATTAACCAGAGCTGGAACAATACAATCCATTTCAGCCCATTATGATTTGCCCCACCACATTCCTTTCTGATCTCGCCCCTCTCATGGGTAGTTCAATAAGCAGACACAACCCTTCAAATATACCAATGATAGTTGATTAAATTTCCCTCCAAACCTGGAGACCAATCTGCATCAATGACAGACAGCACATTCCAGCCAACCAGCCTGCAGATTCTAGCCTGCTATGATCTGGACTAATCTAATCGACACTCAGAGCAACAGAAGCCCTTTGTTTCAAATTGCTGTTAAAGTGTAATCCATATTTCTGTATGGCTGTATGGAATTCCAAAGAAGTAACATATCACAGTGCAAACATACAGAAATATGCATTACACAGCAGTTTGAAAACAAACATCCTCTCTGGTCTTTAAGAGAATAAAACCTCTCATTTTGCCTTCAACCTAACTGTGTCTCATTCAATCCTTTGGAAGCCAGGCATTCTAGGCCCAGAACCCATGATTTAGCGGAGCTGAAATTACATAACAAGGATGCATACATAATAATCTAAAATATTTCTTTGCACACTTGTAGTGCCTTTTCCCTCTAGTTGGGAAAAACATATCCAGAGATGGTGGCATTTCAGGTCAAATATTAAAATGATCTCCAAGTGATTGTAAAAAATTACTAAGGACTTTATCGCACCAGGGAGCAAATGAGCATTGCAGCCAATGGTGCTATGTGCACTCAGCTGTTTGTCTGCCACCTCCCCTCCCACCGATTCTCTCATCACTAGTTATTAATGGATAAAACCCATCAATAACTTCCCATCCTGCAACATTTCTCTTGCCTACCTTGTTGTGCTGAGTTACATCTACTACAAAGAGCTCTCTACACCCACCCCAAAAAGGGAATGCAATGAGTGAATGCAGATGTAGCAACAACCAACAAGGTACAAGGAGCACTGGAAGAGCAATTATTGTTCAAAAACAAAAGAGGTATTTAAAAAAATACAAACATGACCCTAGTTACAGACAAGATAGGTTTTTTCTTAAGTTGAATTTGTATGTCAATCAGAACAGGTATATTACATGTAATTTCAGCCAGATAGATAGATAGATAGATAGATAGATAGATAGATAGATAGATAGATGATAGATAGATAGATGATAGATAGATAGATAGATAGATAGATAGATAGATAGATAGATAGATAGATAGATGATAGATAGATAGATAGATAGACAGAGCGAGCTCTGGATAGCATAGAGAAGGGCTAACAGCCGTGTGGTGTTTCTTTTGCTGTCTCTGCCCGTTTGGAACATTTCACCTCACTTTCTGTCCCTGTGATAATTAGATTTTGAAAAAGTTGGGTTTTTGTGGAAACAAGGATTGGTGCTAAAGCTTCAGTGGATATATTTTTCCCCATGATAACTCTTTCAGGAGTGAATTTCCCTTTCGAGAGGCAGATTTCTCTCACTTCCTGTTGTCTCACCCCCATTTCTAGCTATGATTAATTTGTAAGTCAAATGTTTGTAACCCAGGGATTGTCTGTACACACCTTTCCAGGCAGTTTTCTTCCCCAAGTCAGGTCTCAGCCATCAGAAGAAGCAAGTATTTCTAGCTGCAACTGAATGCTATCTATCTATATACCAGCAGTGCTGAAAAGACACTATATCAGTGAAGTTGTGAAGTTGCTCTGAGGTTTAGCCCAAAATTTAAAGGAATTATCCAAGCTACTGAACTGTAGTCCAAAAATGAGTTTAGTGCCTTAGATAGCTTCCTAAAATTTGGACTAAAATCCAGGGGAGCTTTGCCACCCCAGTGACATAGATTCATTGTTAGAACCTGGTAATTAGCAAGATTTACATTACATTGCAACAACAATGAAAAGCTGCCTCAGTAACAAAACATATTTGGAAAGGAAAATATGTATTGTGGAAAATGAATGTTTTTGCCCTGCATTATTACTTATAGAAATGAAATCTGCCCAATTATTTTTATACATAGCCAATCTGGTACTTCCAATCATTAATGTATAAATATTAAATCACCATAAGGAAATTGTTCCCTTGATATCATTATGGGTAATTAATTATGCATTTTGTAAAACCAAACATACCATGGTTTTTTTCCACTAAAGCTTCTGCCATGATCATTGCTCTTTTCTGAGTTTGATGGAATGTACATGTCCCTATATCAACATTTTATGAATAGAAATGGGACAGAAAAAGTCTATAATACTAATAAAACAGCAGAGAAAAGTCATAATTAGTAAAGGATGATTAGAACTTTCAGATAAATTTTACAGAGTTACTTTCATTTGAATTAACCATGAGAGTTACGCCATATAACTTATTGTGGAAACACCTCCAATATTGTAATTCTCAAAATGATTTCTTTTTGTAATCAATCAACAACCAAAGCAATCCAATGTGCTAGAGACTACTGCATCCAGAGCCCAAATCTGAACCTATTGGGGCCATAGATGTGTTAGTATTACTGAGTAGTGTCACTATGAGGTGCAAAGAATGTGGGTCACACCAAGGTGACATTATCAAAGGGGGTAAAATTAAGTGTGGGGCTAGGGAGAGTGGTGGGCAAGCTGGGAAGGAAAGTAGCAATGTAACGCTGAACTGCTATCTTTGATCCCTCAACTTACTGAAGGCTGGTGGAGGAGACCTCAGTCATTCGACCTTGCCTCCTCTTTTTCAACATCCCTCCTTTTCTTTAAACAACTTTCAGCAACAGCCACTTGTCTTTTTCCCACATGCTTTTCTGTAGCATGCTTTGATTCTCATTCAGATTTTAATTCCTATTTCTTTCCCTGCTCTCTTGCTGGCTGGACTTGTTTCACTGTTGCTACTCCTGCTGTAATCTTTGGGTAGACCCAGGAGCAATGAACCAGGTGCTGTGTTTATGTATGTGTGTGTGTGTTCCCTTGAATACATGTGCACAATCTCAGGATGCAGGAGGGACAGGAAGACCGATGCGTGAAGATTCTGGTACTTTACCTACAATATTATGATATGATTGATACGGTATATGAGGAAGCCCATAGGGGTGACACAGTGAACGTTATCACACTGGGTGACACCAACCCTGGTGACACTACTGGTATTATTTTTCTTGGTCTTTTTGTACCAACAGTGAGATGCACTGTTTCAAGAGAACCCATCTCAATTAAGAACAAACATTCTGAAAGTGTCGTATTGGCTTTGTCAGTAATGAGACCTTGCCGGAAGTAGTTCAAGTCATGTAAGTTGTAAAGCAAATGTCTAGAGGAGGCTCAGAATACACAGCTGCATGTATGGCAAGAGTAAAACACCTTTGCAAGTCCTCAGGACAATTTTGTCTTCCTGTGATCTCCTGGCCACATTTTCTCCTATATATGATGAGATCTTTTGATGTTTATTGCAAAAGGTAACAGATGGAAACTTGTAGTTCCTTGTGATTGATTATTTTTGCAATAACCAAGTCATGCCCAGGTTACGTTTCATTTAGAACTTAATGAGGGACAACTTCACTTTTTTACAGTGGAAGATTTTTGTTGCTTTTAAAGTGACAGGGCTGTGGCCTTACTCATTGGAGGTGTAAAAGTAATTTCACATGGTTCATGTGCCAGATCTGTTGTGAATGCAGCACAGAGCTAGTGGTGATGACAATAGGGGAAGACTGTTTTTTTTAACTCAAAGGTCACCAGCTTCCATAATTCAAATGTAGTTTTTCAATAATTTCTTAAAAACTATTCTATTACTTTTCAAAAAAAGAGAGAGTAAGGATTAGCTTGTGGAAGTTTTTAAAAACTGTACCCAGCTATGAAGTTATTTGGACCTTAGAACTGTATAATTTTCCAGCCTTTGGTGGAGTGTTTAGTATCTTCTTTTTGTTGAAATTGTTTTTCTTAATGGATAAGAAAACGGTCACTGGAGAATGACCTTTTCTTTCTTCACCTTCTTCTTAAACATGTCCTGTGAGTAAGGTCAGATTGTACCATGGGGCAACCTGACCATTCATTTAGAAAAGCACACATCCTTCCAATCTCAGCAAGCATTAAATGATAAAATGGCTAAGAGGAAAAGTAGAATTCAGTACAATTGACTGACTTTATGCATACAAGGATCAGCAATCCTCAGTTTTAGGAACAGGCACTACTCCTTGTCTAGCAAAATGAATTTCAGATTGCATATGTGTGCATGAAGTGTGTGGTGTGTAAATGCGGAATACAGAAAAGGAATGTCTCAACCCTAAACAATCTCATTGTTATCGGCTCATTGAATTTCTTTCATAGCATCAAATTGATGCCTTGAGCTTCATAATAATAGGAAATCATTGTCTGTGCATTAACTTTATGATATAGTCTCAGGTATAATACAAAAGACATCCAGGGCATGAATAAAGGCATGGGCAGTTACATCTTCTTTATATTATCACAGATTAGATCTGAACCTCAGTCTGTTGAATGCAGGGAGTGGATGTTGGGGTGTTGTGTAAAAGATGGCATGATCACAGTTCAGAAATCATGAAAAAATAGATTAGATAATAACACAAAGAAATGTCCATAGGGCTGAAATTTTAATTAACAGATCAATAAACTAAACCCTCAGTTTATTCATCATTTTGGACAAGTTTTCATTAGCGGCATTGTTTTTGATTAAGATGCTTTGTCACTATAACAAAGCATAGAAATAAAATGTTAGAGGTGCCTTTCTTCAACAGACTATACTCACAATCCACCATCCTTGGAGTCTCATTGAACTAGAGAGAAATAAATAGGCATATAGGCTGAATTATGACTTACAAGCAGTTTCACACTTTCATATCGGAATTTCTACATTTAGGACTTTATTGCATGGAAGTGGAAGCCGTCGCAGCAGCAGGATTGTGACTTTGGGTGATGGTCCCTATCACACAATTGTGCATACCCATTGCCTGTTTACCACCTGCATGCTGCCATGGTCCTGGGTTTTACCTCATGAGATGAATCCAGACATAGAGGATAACAGTCCTGGATGTACTGTGGAAATGTGAAACATCAGATAATAGCAAACCCTATTGAAATGAATGCCTTTCAGTTAAAGAGTCATGGTGGAGGACCTAGAAAATGCCTTGAAATAATACCACTAGCATTTCTAGGTCCTCCAGAGTAACTCTGTCATTATCCTTAGCGGAAGTATACCATAGATTAATTTATTTACAACATTTGTATCCCACTCCTCTCTTCCCCGAAGGGGACTCAGGGCGGCCTCACACGTCGGCAACAATTCAGTGCTATAAAAACATACAATTAAATAAACATTTACATTAAAAACACAGAATTAAAACATAGATTCACACTGGGAAACCAACAAAACACCTACAGAATTTTTTTTTAGATGTAGGTAAGTGAAATTGCATGTCCTGGCCCCATGGATTGTAGTGCAATACCAACTTTAAAAAACACAAGTTTAAGCAAGCAATTGTATTAAAAACACTAATTTAAAACAGTTCTGAACACATTTTAATGTCGGGGATGGAGTGAGTGTTAATCAATTTGCAGGAACCCATCAAAGGACTATGGTGTGTCCATAGCATTGTGTAACTATGAGGAGGGTGTGAGTAACCTTACTGTAGTGTGTAAAACTTTACAAAGGGAATAATTTTACCAGCAAGAAAAATTGGAATATGAAATTGTTATCAAGCCACCATAACTGTTTGTCCCCCACCAAGATTTATAGTTCATTAAGAGACTACAAATAAATATATGATTTTTCCTTTTTGTTATAAACCTTTTCCAAAGGTCCGAAGTAGCTCTACCCCCACCCCAAACTCTCTCATGTCTAATCTTTTAATAAATTGCATCAATTTGATGATTTCTTTGTAACTTGTATTTTTCTCATTGTATCAATTTCTTATATGTAGTGTATAAACTGTTTCTTATATTATCAAAAAGTAACATGGAGACAGCCACCTCTACATGCCCCTGTCTACATTATCTCCTAAGAAATGAAATGTGGGCCAAATCCCTCTAGGTACTTCCCAAACCAGATAACTATCAGAACTATTGTGTGTATGTAAATATAGATGATCCTCTTTACCAGCATGATAAGCTCAGGGTGTTAACTTGAGGATGAGAGTCTGCCACTCCCATGGAAAAGTGGACTTAGTAAATGTGCATTCATTAACTTTCTATCCTGACAGCCAAGTCCTTGATTCCCTAAGATATTTGTCTTTTGAACTTTAAATCTTTCACACAGCACTGGGTGTTTGAGTTAATGCAGAACTCATCAGCCTATCTGTAGCATTGTTTCTTCATGGACAGTGGCCTTCCAGGTGGCATCACTGTAGTAGATTGGCTTCTTGCATAGACCAATCCCCAGCTGCCATTCTCCATGCCATGGAAATTCCCACCTGTAGGCTGTGACGTCAAGGGAATCCTCAGCCAATTATAGTGCAGATCCTGACCAGCCTCTTTCTCAGCCAATCAGGAGTGAGAGTGGGAAGCCTGAATTGCTGTCAGAATTCTGCATATGTCCCTGGAAGATGGGGACAGTTGGAACCCATGGAGCTGCTGAAACTCACACAAAGCTTCTAATTTTACTGGTCAAAGGATTCAAGTGACCCAGAGAGTAAATCTGGTAATACTCTCAGTATATCAGTTGCCAACTGATTGTGTCACAGTCCTGCTCCATCATTCCAGATTAGTGGTCTTGGGCATGCTTGACCCTCCTGAGTTTCAGAAGGGTCAAGTAAGCTGCTTCCTTATTGCAAAACTCTATATACACAATCATAAGTCCTAATGGGATCCTTATAATTTATTTTGAATTTAGCATAAAGAACGTGGGGGTATTTTATGCTTTGCCCAGCAGAGGTCTCACATATAATGTTTCTGTGCTGTATAATTACTCCAACTCCTAATGGGAATTGATTTGAATGTTCCTAAAGTTGAATCTTGAGAGAAAAAGGTTTTAAGAGCATCATTTAAAAGCTCCTTCTCTGCTAGAATGGAAAATTATTGCCTTGGTTTTGAGGAGCAATCTAAATTCGATGCTTTCAGAAATGATGCAGTGATAACATCGTGTTGATTGAATAATTATGAATGGATCTTGAATCCAAATAAATGCTATTGACTGCAATTCACTTCTGAATCCTAGTGTTATATAATATACAGTCAACCTTCTGTATCCACAGATTCTGTATCCATGGAATCAATCATCCACAGCTTGAAAATTTTTATCTTGCATTTTAATACAAAGGACATCATTTTACTATGGCGCTGTATATACTGGGACTTGAATATCCATGGACTTTGGTATCTATAGGGGATCCTGGAATCAAACGACAGTGGATACCAGAGGCTCAATGTATACTTATTTTCGGTATAAGTCTCTACAAGAGACTTTATGCAAAAGAGTTTCACAAAACTGCAAAACAACCTAAATGATAAAGAGGACAGGTATTGACAGATTTGTATATTTCACATTTTATTTATTTATTTATTTATTTCAGACATTTGTATCCCGTCCTATCTCAACCTCCACAGAGGGACTCACGGTGGCTAACAAAACGGCACCCCATGGTGCCCACAACCAAGAACATAAATATACAATTTAAATAACAATATAACAATAAAACAATAGAAAACAGTATAAACAGTATAAAACGTTATAAAACATTTAACAGTCAACAGTCGCCAGTTTAAGTCATCGTCCTAGGGGCAGGCAGTCAGTTCCATAAAAGCCATCGCGCTAGCAGGTCCGCCTAATCTACAAAGACCTGATCCCATAGCCAGGACTTCACTTGTTTCTGAAAGGTCAAGAGGCATGAAGCAGATCCGATTTCACTTGGGAGGGGGTTCCACAGTCGAGGAGGGACTCCCCAGATGATCTTAGGGCCCTAGGTGGATTATAGGGGAGATATGTTCGGACAAGTAAACTGGGCCAGAACCATTCAGGGCTTTATAGGCCAAAGCCAGCACTGCAGTGGATTCACTTTGGTTTATCCTGTTACCTGCTCCAAATGTGTTGTATTACTAATCCGGTTTCCCATAGCCAATATATAATCTAGCACATGTGGAGAACACCAGGTTGGAGAAAGTAGCCCTAGGATAATGCATAGACAAGATATGACATGCAGTGCAATAGGTTTACTTTTTTTTGATGAATCTTACTTCATGGAGCAGTGTAAAGTTTTAACTAAGCTTTCCCAAGACTGCATAATATAGTCCAGAATGCTTTTCAAACTATTGGGTGGAATAGTTGATCATGAGAGAGGAATGACTAAGAAATGGCACTTAAGCATCACTTGGAAATGGAAGACCGGCTCTTGGCTTTGTCAGATATAGCCCAGCTCCCAGTTGTGGATTGGAAAATGATTTCCAGGATTTCTGAGTCGCCAAACAGCTGCTTTTCTTCCTTCTGACGGCCTATAAGCTTTCATCAAGACAGAAAAAGACACGAAGTCTCACCAAGGCGGATCTGCAGAAGTACAGCATCCGTTTGTTTGTCAGTCTTGATTGCATGCTTGTCAAAACATGCAGAAGAAGCCACTATTTGTAGGATTTGGCTCCTCTCCAGCACCGTCAGGCATTTTGAAGGCCATTGATTTAAGTGCTTAAGTACTCCTCTGTGCAACTGTAGTAGCAGAGTTTAAGCTTTAATTATAATGCGATTATTCCTACTTCCTTGTTTTAAGCAGGAGGAAGATTAAATGCACGTGTATAAAACATATTTGTTTCATACCTGATTAATTCTCATCACTTCTGCCAAATAATCCTAGGAATTATTATTTGATGAGCATGTTCCCAATTCTGTGTTACCAATCCACCCACCCACAAGAACACAGATCTCAATGAACCCTGGATAGAGTGACTTTTACGTAGTACCATATGTACTCATGTGTAAGTTGACGTCATGTATAAACTGACGGAAGGCTTTGTGGCCAAAATTATGGATTTTGATAGATTAA